>CAWYPN010000137.1:0-17638 GCA_963966035.1 Acleris laterana
ATTCCCAACTACAACAGAACAACCATGAATTTACGGAGCTATGGTAAGCTAAATATTAAGAGAAATTGTCAAAAAACCGTTTTATTTCTTGTCTATATTTTTGATGCTTATTGGATAATTTATTTCAGGTACAATGGCGCAGGATAGCAGTGACAGTAATAGTTACACTAATATGGATTATAATTACTATGAAGCTAACATGGCAATACCTAGTACAAGCACAGGTAGTTATAACATTTTACCTACTTTTTACCGACTGTGCGGAGGGAAATAAGGGAAATAATTATCAGTTTGACAGTGGTGGAAAGACCATGTGCAGGATCCGTCCGGATCGCTTCCACTATCTTACCGTTTATCAAACCGCCAAGCAGCCGTGTTTGTATTGTTATGCAACGTTCTGGTGTGGGGGTAGGACAAACGGAGAAATGACTAGCATCCAAGTCCTCAGGGTTGGCAACGCAGTTTTAGATGTGAGATTATTATAATAAAATTGCAAATGTCTATTCGTTTGCTTCAGAGTCCAATTTCAGGTGGCCTGTATGCTCGTTTGCCTTCTCCACTCAAGCTCCTAATGTCTTAAACTATTGAACTGTTTTCATAAATGAAGTGACTGTATAAAATAATATTAATTATACTATTTCGCCAGTCGGCTTTTAGTTTATAACTCCTTTATATCCTTTATTTTGGTATTTTCACATACTCATTTTACTCCTCAGGATACAGGGGACACAGCGCACCAGCGCTATTCAGAATAGCAGAGGTCGATTCAGACGACGACCAGTCGGTTGGCAGTCGACCGATCTCGCCCAGGGCCCAGGGCGGCAGCCAGAACATTCCGAACAACCTCGTGAGCATCATCCCTACCCCGATCAACGGGTCGCGCGACTCTCTGGGCGACTCCTTACGCGTCGGGTCCGGCCGGAGTCGGGGAGCTCCTCACCGCCGCCGGAGAGCCGCCACAGGACGAGCGTGCGGAGAGTACGCCGGAGCGCGCGGCTCAGCCTGCAGCGGTCAGACTCCAGCGAGTCGCCGCCGCCCAAGGACACTTCCGCCGCGGAACACATGACCCCGACGCAGGGCTACAACAACAGGACGATAGCGCGGCTCATGAACGAGACCAACGAGAGCGAGCTGGAGAGCAGCGGCAGCACGGAGGGCAGCGTGTGGCCCGCGGAGGGCACGCCGGACAGCGGCGTGGGCACGGTGGGCGGCAGCAGCTCGCGCCGCTCGCAGCCCGCCGCGGAAGTCTCCGACGACCCCGACTACCAGGCCCTCAAATTCCGACAGCGAGTCAAAAAGGCCCGACGAAACTACAGGACCCATATGGACTCCGACTCTAATTAAATATTAATCGACTCCTGCCCCACCCCCGCCTGACCAGTCATTCTACTATAAGTGGCGACTATTCGACGACTGACTTCTCTATTTTTTATTATTATGTGTAAAAACTCTGGAACGTGCCGGAAATGTGTATCTAATCATCAGTTCGCTTTTTGAATAGTTTACTAGTATCGTGGATATGTGTGATCACTATTATTATTATTATATAACTTAATTAGTTGTTAAGAACCATGCTTGTGGTTATTATTAGTTTTAAACCAATTTGGTAAATATATTAATTACGAAACATTATCCTTTTTATTTTACGTTCCCGAAACTAGACATTAATATCCGTACATCATTTACAGTCTCCATCAAATATATCAGAGCAGGCAAACGACTATAATAATATTAATAAATCAGCTCATAGTTACCATAATAATGCAATGTCAACGGGTTTGCATAATGATTATGTAGGTATTCATAAATTCAGGTTATTACAAATTGAACGAAACGCAAACAAGAAAATAAATAAAAAGCAAAATTTACATCGCTTCGCTAGCGGGTTCATCACATACCTAACATACCCTTTTAACCTGTGCCACAGGGTAAGAGCACGCCCTGGAGATGAAAATGGTTTTTATAGTTTTATGGTAAAAACATTACATTGACAGTTTTGCCAACTTACGCGATTAATTTGCTGGAACCCATATCTTCACTTTCGGTGCAGTTTTCAGACACGTCAACGCTATTGGCTCAAGAAAAAATACGGCTGACGTATTCATAATTCAACCAATCGCGGATTCCGTATGTAACCAAGGACCTTTTATCCTTGCGTGGAACTTGCACATGTATGAATTTGGCATTTGCAAAACGCCTCTAGATGTTGACATCTGGCAAGTTGACGTCTGTTGTGATTTATGATTGACTGCCGGCCTAACCTATAAGCAGTGCAGTGGATTACAAAATAATACGTTTTATTCCACGGTTCATTAAAAATGGACGGGATTTCCACGTATAACAACTTCTTGGCGATGCATAAACCGCAACTGGTTCTATCTGGTGTCCCCGAGCACTTTTGGCCGGTTCTGTGCAAGAAACTGTATGATCAAATTTTCGATTCTGGCTCAACATTCCAATTGGTACAGATCGATTACGAGGATGCCGAAAATAAAAGTTATGATCCTCTGTGGACTGTGATTGCAATACGCGATATTGAGCGTTCCGATCCCTGCCACATTTACCTGATCGACCACGCTTGGACATTCAAGGCCAACAATGTTCAAAACTGTCTTAGAAATGTTCCTGGGCTTCTAGACAGGATGTGTTACCTCATGCAGATTAGCGGTGAAACAGAAGAGGGAAAGATTGAGAAGGTTTCCCGTAATGTTTGGAAATATGCACACACTTATGCAATTGCAGGAAATGAATTTTCTGTGGAGGAAAGAGTCCCTGTTTGGTATGTGTTAGACGAGCTAGGCTCAGGCATCACTCACTCTGATCAGCCTAATTTCCGCGCTGTGCCATTTATATTTGTACCAGAACAAATAACATTCACCTTGCTTTTCCCAATAGAAAATGTGGAAGAAGGAGACTCCATCACGAGGAATTTTGTAGAGGGAGATTATCCTGATCCAATCCAAAAGGAAGCGATGCTTATACCTTGGAAACATTATAGTCACTTCCATGACAATTTCTCTCAAAAAGAACCTGAGCAGAAGTATTTCATTGAAGGACATATAGTAGAGACTCTGCCCAACCTGGAATCATTAAAAGATGTTCAGCATAGTGAAAAGTTAAAGGTTTTCTCTGAGTACTCTTACATTAACCAGTATTTAACTGCCTCAGGATTTGAGATAGTTGAGAATGAAGATATTGCTGACGTGCTATGGTACACAAGCCATTTTAAGAGATTCAAAGAGTTGAGTGAATCTTTTCCATCAAAATTTGTAAATCAATTTCCATTTGAATATATCCTGACAGTTAAAGACCTGTTAGCCATTGTAGCAAGGAGAGCTTCTGATAAAGATACAAAATCAAATGATCAGTTTGAAACAAAGCCAGCTTGGCTGCCCACAACATTCAACATGAAGACTGAATTGTCAAACTTAGTTGCGTGCTACATGCAGAGAAGGATTGCTGGATTGGACAACCATTGGATCTGCAAGCCATACAATCTTGCTAGAGGGCTAGACACCTATATAACTGATAATTTACATTTCCTCTGTAGGTTACCTTTGAGCGGTCCTAAAATTGCTCAGAAATACTTAGAAAACCCTGTACTTTTTGAAAGGCCCGAAATTGGTCAAGTTAAGTTTGATATAAGGTATGTTGTACTTTTAAAGACTGTCAACCCTACAACAGTTTATGTTTATAAAAACTTCTTCCTCAGATTTGCTAATAAATCATTTGCTTTGAATAATTTGGAGGATTATGAACAACATTTCACAGTTATGAACTACAATGAGAATGCAACTTTGCACAGGATGTTGTGTGCAGATTTTAAGACTGCTTGGGATAGTCAGTACCAGGATTACGATTGGGATCTAGTTGAAAAGTCAATATTCAAGATGTTTGAGGAGCTGTTTACCGCTGCCACGTCTGAAGGAGCTCCTTGTGGTATTCCAGAAAGTCCGCAATCTAGGGCTCTGTATGCCGCAGATATAATGCTCAGTTGGCAGAAAAAAGGGGCAGAAACAGTCATACAGCCTAAATTGCTAGAAATTAACTGGATGCCGGATTGCCGCCGCGCCTGCGAGTACTACCCTGATTTCTACAATGATATATTTTCCGTTTTATTCTTAAATAAAGAAGCAGATACATGCATGAAAATAACGTAACTTCAGGCCATTATACTTTTTTTTACTTTTTCTGTCTACGGAATACTCTTGTGTGGTGTGACAACTTGTATAGTATGATAATAAACAGTATTATAAAAATGTAAACCTTGATTCATTCAATAACATCATTTAATTGGAAGTTAAAATTTATAATGAAATATAGCGTCATGTTTTATTAGTTCACAGTGGTATGCAACTGAGCGGAAAACATGACAGCAGTGGTAAAGAAAATTAGCTCTATTTTGATCTGCCACAGGTTTTTCATTTACTCGCATACCACATTACGTTCATCAATGACATATATCACTAAATATTGCTTGATTTTATACATAAATATTATAGCTATAATAGCGATTTCGCTATGTACAAACTTGGAATTGGTTAGTTTTTCTGTAGGATTCTGCGATCGTCGTCCTGAATGAATCCGAACGGGTTTTCGTCATTGACATGTCTGTGGCTGAGTGTGAATAATACTATTAGTACAATGACAGCTACAAACAGCAAGATCCAATAGCGTTTGTAGATGCCCCCGGCTCTCCTCACTCGTGATGATGGCAGTGTATTTCTGAAAACATTAATGATTTATTAAACTGTGACTTTGTTCGCGCTGGCCTATTTCTAAGGTAAAAGATTTGTATGTTTATTAACATCCCTTTCGTAATTTTATAACAAAATTAAAAGGAAAAACAAGCTACTTTTCATTTACAAAAAAATGCATAATAATAATTACAAAACCAGACCTTAATAAAATCAATAAATAAACGCGCATTTAAAAATCAATCTTACTTCCACCACCGGCTGATCCAGGCGAATGTCGATTTTTGTTTGTATTTATTCTCGTCGTGGTCGAAGTTTGTCGATGGTTTCGCGTGATCAAGTGACTTGAATCCCTTTCTTGAAGCTTGACCTCCTTGAATTAAAAAAATATATGAAATTTAAAAAAATTAAAGAAGTCAATAGAAATGTACCAAAGATGTACACAAATCAGTACTGTATGATATCCCAAGTTAAGTTTAATACCTCCACTGACTCATTACATGCAACATGCATTGCATGATTACTGCAACTTAGGCATATTTTTAAAGTGCAGTCAACTACCTGTGTATGTCAAATTGTCAGGGTCAAATCGTAAAAAAGTACCCAGAATTGGTTGGCTATTTCAGTGTGACATAGTTCAATAACGGCCAGACAACCATATTTGGTTATTGGACATGACACACATGACACTTCCCAATCGTTGATATCAAGCCAAGATCAAGAGTTAGGAAATACCTAGTTGAAAAAATACCTTGTAAACTATCGCTTCTCTTGCCACTGTGGTCATACACATGTGATTCGTCAGGTATCTGGACGATGGAATGTTGGGTGCCGTTGTTGGTCCGGCCAGCAGACTCGTCGTCGCTGGCGCCCACCGGCGTGCCGCGCTGGCTGTCCACGGGGCTGTTCGCAAAGAACTGCTCCACGGGCGACTGGCTGCGACGCACCACTGCGCCTTTCATGTCTTGGTCATCAGAGAGCTGGGGGTAACGTTAGGGATAGAGCATGAAACAAGAAATGGAGAAATCTCAAGGTGAAATAGATAGTAATATTATAAATCAATGATCTTTTCAGCGGTTTAGCGGTTTCACTGTGAAAATGTACCGCTAAACTTCTGAACCTCTGGAGAAGTTTTAAACCCCTGGAAAAATAAAAGGATACTTTTCATCTCACAATACTAGGTGACACCTAAGACGTAATACAAAATGTTATTTTCCGAATCTACTCATGATTACGATCAACTATTAATATGGGACCAACTTCGAAAACGTAAACACAAAATCGACGTCTCCATACAAATTGTGTAACTAGCTGATTGCTTTTAGTATGGGAGATTCAATTTTTTTCTACCGATTTCGATATTAGTCCCATAGTAACAGTTGATCGTACTCATGAGTGGATCCAGAAAATAACATTTTGTATTACGTCTTAGGTGTCACCCTGTATTGGAATCCCGAAACAACACCTACTGTAATATATATTACAATTCCAAATAATTGTCACTTTAGTGCAAAATGCACTTGCCATCTATGTAGAGTTATGTCACCTATGTTTTTTTGCATATGAAGTGACTGGTCTAATCTGGTAGTTGACACTGACTATATGAGAGTTATTACAAGTAACAGTTCATGTATCACAATCAACAGTTTTCTAAAACATTAGTCTCAAATGACATGTTAATTATGCCAATGGATAAACCTGAAACTATATTGTTAGTCATGTCTATTGTATCTGTCTGTATGTCACAGCCATTTTTTTTTGTACGAACATGCTTTAAACCTGAGTTACTATCACATTTATATCATAAGTTTAGTATGGATGAGGCAAACCCTAAATTACGTACTGGACACAAACTCACCTGGCTTTTAGCATTTTATGTAGTAAGGATCCTTTAATTAATCCGTACTTAACACACACACTTAGGACCGTATCAATAAACTAATCTCAACTCTAAAAAAATTACAGTGTTCTATGGTTTGACATTTACTTTGACTTATCTTGAGATTGGCCTCTCAGCCAAGATGAGTCTATTAATACAAGCCTTTAAACACTTTACCGAACTACAAAAAGTACAATACAAACAGAAACAGAAACACAAAAGCTAGCACACAAAAGCAAACTTGTCCGTGCCCACAAAAAAAGTGATCAAGAGGTGTTTCGCACATGCCAAGCAAGTACTCCAACCTTACACACACAAGCAATCTGCGTGATGTAAACAAGGACACATAGTCAATTTCATGAATATGGCAGTAATTTGTTCTCACCAAAGGTAGACCAAGGCCAGCTCTTGCCCAATTTACTCCAGCCAATTTCTCACGGAGCACATCAGCTACCGGAGACACTAAGTTCTGGGGAGGGAAGACTGGTGTCGCACAGGAGGGGCACTGGTACCCTGCAGGTGCTGTGGTCCGTGGAAGAGCACGGTATCGAGCCTCTGTACAAGCCCAGTGAAATACATCTGCAAAAAACATGTCAAATATATTAACAGCCCATTACTTAGGTACGCTAAAGTACATGAGTCTCATTGTTAAGATCCTATATGCAAAAAATTATGAAACATGAATATAAACAAGAAACATTTCTTTTTTTACTTTCTTCATTATAAGGTTTATAAATATGAGGTGCTTACGGTAACAGGTAAGTCGGATACATTCTCCTTCACTTAAGCTATTTGTGCAAATTTCGCAGATGGGGTTGTAGTCGCTGTCTTGCAGCCACTGAAGATATGATTGTATAATGCACTGAAAAATAATAATAAGATAATGAGATAATACAAGCCTTCAAATAATATATCTACTTTAATACAGTATTATAATAGTAGGCAAAGTTGACACCTTATTAAAGTACACAAATCTTATCCATTTTTAATTCGAAGCAATTGTGTAAAAAATAAAGGATAGCATAATCGAAATTTTATTAAACAAGCAAACTTTTTACGAAAACGCAAACATACATACTACTGTCCAAGTATAGGAATATCAGTTTTAGCTTATCAGCCAGTAGTACTTATCAAATGTAGTAAAATTTACCTTTGGGTGGTTCGTCACCATACAATATTCACAAACATTTACTCTGTGTTCAAAGCAAAACTGATTGGTGACTCGTCTCTTTGGACATTTGCACAGACCCATAATGGATATTTAGCTTCGATTTGTAGCCTAATCAAGGTTTTCATAAGTTACAGTTATAAGTATGGAAAATCACGAAACTTCTTCGTGAAAATCCAATAAAAGACAAACAAAAAGCTGCACCTCAGCTGAAAGTAGCGGCCACGTAAAGCAAATGTCAAAATTTGGATGCGTTCAACTTATTAAAAATTGGAAACGGGATTTATTTATTATTATTATTTATTATTTGATAAGTACAATTTTAATTCAAACTAATAATTAGGCATTGCCCCACAAAACTGGAGTAACAGTTTGACTGTTGAAACGGCAGTCTCTAAGATAGAAATGGAAATATATTAATATTTAATGGATGGAAACACATCACGCACAACATGGCGGTAAAAAAACAGTTTTGTAAAAAATGCAGGACTGACGCCGAGAAAACTTATTTCACAAAATGTTTTACGCAATGAGCTTCTAGAAAAACAATACTGTTAACTAAAGTTTACAAGTTTTACGCCGTATGTTACAGCTGTCTGATATCCTTACAATCTGTGCTGAAGTGCGCTGCTTGCCGCTGTCAGTTGCCTGTCACTGTCAGCCTGCTATTAGGCAAGCAATGGCTATTTATTATTACATAAAGTAAACAATATATATGTAAAAGAAATAATCATGACGACTAGATTACTTACTTTGGGGAACATTATAAGTCGGCCGCTTAGTTTACTCTACAAACCGGCTCCCTTGTTAGAAAATGTTGTAGTTACTAACCTCAAAAGAAACTTTAATACTTCTCCCGTTGCATGTGTGAATTTCTTTAACAAATGTAAGTAACTAAGAATTAAAACGGGGGGCAAAAATTTCGTTTTAATAACTATACTCAATATTTATATTTATCCGTTGACAGTACCCGCAGAAAAATTATGGAAGTCAGTTACTTCAGTAAGTAACCCCGGTGCTAAGAAGGGTCGTGGAAGAGGCGCGGGTCGTATTAGGATTCGGGATTTGAACCGTGGTCAGATGATTGGTGTGGGCAAGATAAACATGCTGTGGCCGGGTCTATCTGCTCCCGTCATCCGAGGCAGAGAGCTGCTTAAACAGCAACGCTTGCCTGATGACCCAGATAGGTAAGAATTGAAAACCCTTTCGTTATTTATATATGATATATAGCAGTAGTATTTTTTAAATCATATTTTCGCAATGTAAATGTGTAAATGTGTTGTATTAATTAAAATTTAAGCAGATTTTTCCAAGAATAGGGTAAGGCACCAGTGGTCAGCCAGAGACCTGTAGTCTTTGGCTATATTTTGCATGAGTAGGAAGAGTATGAAAGATATACTTGCCACTCTTCGCACTCATGTAAGGACGACTACTGGTCTCTGGCTGCCTACTGGTGACTTTACCCCATAGTAACATTATTCTATTGAAATTGACAATAGTCTCCTTGGCAGTAATGATTGCATGCCTATTGTGACCAATTGTCACTAAATCCAAAACTAGATTGTTCAGAATAATTTTACTTTTTTTTTGTTGTTTTCAGAATGGAAAAGCTAATAAAGCTACGGGACTCTATGACAAAATTCCGTCGGCTAAAGCTAAACCCTATTGAGAGGGGTTGGTCAGGCACTCGCATGCCCGGGCGGAGTATTGGGCCTCCAGATTCAATAGGAGAAGGTATTTCTGATATTTATTAGGTTTGCTGACATAAAATTTTATAAATTAGGTTTTTATTGTCAAAAATTTGCTAAAGGTGTAAATATAACAAATTGTTTCAGTGTGTTTTTCAAACTTTTTGTTTATCAAAGTGTTTATTCTTTTTAGTCAAGTTTTACAACATTGCTGCTACATAACCCTAAAACTTATTAATTTCAGATGAGTTCGCTGGGTTTGACACAAAAGTGCTTCAGCTCCGATCCTTGCTTATTATGAAGGGGAGTCTAGGAAGAACCAGAAATTACCAGGCTATGGTATGATTTTTTATCACTTCTAATTAACACATCCAGTCCCTGTGACCCAGGGATATTAATACATACTTACATACATTAAATCACGCCTGTTTCCCAGAGGGGTAGGCAGAGGCCACTTCTTTCCACTTTCTACGATCTTGACAAACATACATCGAGTCATGCACG
The DNA here is from genome assembly GCA_963966035.1 of Acleris laterana. Taxonomy (NCBI): domain Eukaryota; kingdom Metazoa; phylum Arthropoda; class Insecta; order Lepidoptera; family Tortricidae; genus Acleris; species Acleris laterana. Next base: position 9,937 of record CAWYPN010000137.1, read on the forward strand.
CACGTCGGTTTCGGCTACTTAGGATTCGGCCCTTTTCCAGTATTAATAATTACTAATTAATAATTTTATTAATAATTTATAATAATAATACGAGGGCTGCCTTTTAAGTTCTGTCGTTTGCAAGCCTTCCGTGATTGCATAAAAAAGAACTAGTGTCATCTTAAAATATTTGAAATTAGAATTCGAAAACAAAAGAATGACTCGAAATCGGCCCAACCGTTTTAGTACAGCGCTCGTTCAAAGTTGACAAGTCAGTTGTGAAAATGGAAATTTCGAAGGAAAATTTACGTGCGATATTTTTTTACAACTTCAAAAGGGGCTTAACGCGACTTCAGTGCTTCGAAGAGTTGACTACGGTTTTCAATGATAAAGCACCATGCCTCCGGACTGTGGAACGCTGGTATTTAGAATTTCAACGTTGTTGCTCTAGTCTTGGTGATAGACATCGTGAAGGTCGACCAAAAACAGCCGTAACCCAGGAGAACATTGATGCTGTACGGCAACTGATCGTCGAAGATCGCCATGCGACATACCGTGAGATAGAAGCTTCCTTAAGTATTTCAGGGACCAGTGTTCACAGTATTTTGCATGATCACTTAGGCGTAAAAAAGTTGATCTCACGCTGGATACCACATTTACTCAGTGAAGACCAAAAAACGGCTCGCGTTCGATGGTGTCGCAAAACTCTGCGGCAATTCAACCGAGGAAACTCGAAACATATTTACGACATTATCAGTGGTGACGAATCTTGGATATATGCCTACGAACCCGATTCTAAACAGCAGTCGACTGATTGGGTGTTCCAAGATGAGCCAAAACCGACCAAAGTAATACGCTCACGGAGCACTTCGAAAAAAATAGTCGCCACGTTTGTGGCGAAAAGTGGCCACGTGGCCAACATCGTGCTCGAGGATCGTAAAACGGTTAATGCTGACTGGTATACCACTGTCTGTTTACCAGAAGTCATCGGCGAGTTTCGAAAAAATAACCCAAGACGTCGTATAAGACTGCACCACGATAATGCGAGCTCGCACACCGCCCGGCAAACAATTGCGTTTTTAAAAGAGCAAAACGTCGAAATTCTGGAACACCCGCCGCACAGTCCAGACTTAAGCCCTAACGATTTATTTACTTTTCCAAAAATCAAGCAACGACTTCGTGGTCAACGGTACCAGAGTTACCAGACGCCTGAAGAAGCCGTTGAGGCATACAAAACGGCCATTTTGGAGACCCCGACTTCGGACTGGAATAAGTGTTTCGAAAACTGGTTCGATCGAATGAAAAAGTGTATTACATATCACGGTGATTACTTTGAAAAACAATAAATACCATTTAACACTTAAATTGTCTTTAGTTTTTCCAAACGACACAACTTAAAAGGCAGCCCTCGTAATTAATAATAAAAAAAAACAACATTTTTTTGATATTTTTGATAATAACACTATCCGGATTGCTACCACCATCTTATCCATTACCTACCGCCATACAGCAGTGTTCGCATTATTGTTCCGGTTTGGGGATAAGGCAGCTGGTAAAATGACTAGCATAGAGGGATTCCATCTTAGTCCTCAGGGTTGGCAACGCATTTGCAGTCTTAGGATTGCATTGCAGTCTTGTCTTGTGTTGTTTATGGGTCGCAGTTTCCACTTACTATCAGGTGGCCTGTGTGCTCGTTTGTCTTATCTATGCCATAAAAAAAATACATTAAATTTATTGAGGAATAAAAATATTCACTAATAACCGAGATATCAAAATTGAATACCAGTATTTTTGTATGAGCATACAACCCCTTCTGTAATTATCATTCAAGTTCAGTTCTAATGCAGTAAAGCAAGTGTTCATTTAAATTCACAATTTTAAAAATACAAATTTACTAATGTTGGGCAACTTTGACTTAGGTGGTTACTGGAAATAAGCAAGGACTGGCTGGATTTGGGTTTGGGAGGTCAAAAGAAGCGTCCGCTGCCCTAAGGAAAGCTAGGAATCGGGCTGGACAGAAATTGATGCATTTTGAAGTTTACAAGGGACACACAAGTAAGTTCATAATGTACTACCAAGAAACAACAGTATGTTTGTTTGCGTTGATAAGTATTGTGTGTACAAATTGATTATTAAACATAAGGGATTGTAAGGCTGCGCTTAAATTGCATATTATGTTTCAATTTTATTCTATAACTACCAATTCAGCTTTGTACGGTTAGTTCCCATTCGGATCATCGGACTTAGTTGTCATTCGGATCTCCCTTACTATCTATTCAGTAACAATAGAGTCGCACTGAGCTGGGTGTTTATTTTTTTGTCATCCCCTAAATAAAGTCTGTGGAAATGGAAACACATGGAGGCATATGTTCAGCAGTGGAGGAGTTTACCCTAGAAGAAGAAATCAACCCCGATATTTACGATTCTTGAATATGTTGTAGTTATTATGAAAAACTTGGTTGGCATACCAACCATAACATATTTCATTCCGTTAATTTTGTTTTAAATTTGTTTCTATCCAAGACATATTATCTTGTACAGACCTAGTTTACCACATAGATCTACAAAATATTCAAAAATCAAACTAGGTATAAGTGGAGAGAAATATTACCGTATGGAAGTTTTCGGCCTTACAATCCAGTTAAGTCAAGTGAAATCAAGTGGGTTTTGTTTTATTTATCATAGCGAAGTTTATAAACCATTCATAACATACAATAAATCTGACATGGCTAGTATTTGTTTTATGACAAATTCAAAAATAATCATGTTTGTTTTCAGTTTTCCATGACTTCTACACAGCCTTTGGTAAGACGAAGATATTTGTCCAGAAAAAGAATGAAGGTTATGGTTTGAGTTGCCACAGAGCTATCAAGGAAATTTGTGAGGCTATTGGCATCAAGGACATCCGCGCCAAAGTCGAGGGCTCCAACAACCTGCAGCATGTTGTGAAGGCTTTCTTTATTGGTTTACTTCAACAGGTATAATTTTGTAATAATAATAAGTCATAATTAGGGTTAGGATTTTGGTGGCATATTGTGGGTCTAGAATCCATGGAGTCGCTATTTCGTTATTATAATAATACATGAACCTTTGATTTTGACCTGCAGTATGGTCATATTTCAAATTGAACTGAATACATTTTTAGTTTAATTATTCCATGCATACTAATATTTGCTTGCTTGTAACTCTTTCGCAGCAGAGATATCCTTTACATCAAAATTCATTTAAATTGGTTTAGCGGTTTAATGAATAAATTAATTTTAAAATATTAAAATACTGAAGGTCAAAATCAAAGTGGTATGTATTATAATAAATAGGAAATAGGAATGAGGATTCTTAAACCACGATTTGCCACCAAAAGTCCTTACTATAGTCATAATTTGGATTTCAAATCAAATGCAAAAAATGCTTTACGGTTTCCTCTTTCTATGGTTTTACAGAGGACACATCAACAATTGGCAGAGGAAAAGAAACTACATTTAGTTGAGTACCGTGCGGAGAACGAGTCCTACCCCAAAGTCATAGCCAGCCCTACTCAGGTAAGGACCAAAGAGGAAATACCGAAAGACGAGACCTTGGACTTTATTCAGTATGTCATGAACGAGAAGGTAATATTAAGGAAGAAGAAATTCTCTCGCTTCTATGAGACCATGCCTCACTACCAAATATTCCTCAAGAAATATGAAAAGTTTAGAAACCATGAGAAGATTCGAAGAAATCTCAAAGTGGAGTATGGAGAGGTAAAGAGTTTCCTCACTGATAAATACCCAGAAGAAAAAACAGAGGAAGCAAACTAGGTTTTATAATGTATTGTATGTAATTTATAGTGTAACATAGTTTTGAATAAATGTAATTATTCATATTTTTCTCTTTTATTTACATGACAAGTTCTGTTACAATTCAATTAAGGTTTTTTGTATAAAAGCCCTAGTTATTACACGAGTCCTCTTCAACACTGCCCTCCTAACCCAATAAGCAGTATCTTTAATTCAGTCACCAAAGCAGATTCAGTTCTAAAACGTTAATCATAAGGTTGATATTACTACAGGAAGTTTGTTATTTACTGCGTTTTTGCTTAGGACGGCAGAACAGATTCCCTGTCCCCACACGAGAGTATTTTCTTGGTCACACTTTTTTTTTGTATGTAATGTTATACCCAAATCCATAAATGAATGGACTAACCACACACCAGGGACAAACCTGCGTTCATGAATCATTGTGATGGATAGGACAGGGAACCCGTGAAGGTATCCTTGTAGGGGGCTATTCCCAGTACTCCACACTGTGGACAGCTGGAAAAAAAATCCCAGTTGTCCAGTGTTGACAAAGGGGTGTGGCCAACTGGGAATAGCCCTTTGTAGGTTGCGGTAACATCTTGCTATCAAGCAAACCGCAATCTAGTTTGCCATGGAAGAAAACCAGTTGATTATTTATATTAACCTTTCGTCTGCGGTAGGCAGAAATTTTTTTGACGGCTCAGTCCGGCGACGCGGTCACGTGACATCTAACCCACAGAAATAGCGGCCATATTGAATATTTTTATGCCAGGCGCGATTTTTGGTAAATTTGATTACTTTATTGGCTAACCTACAATGAAATTTAACCCTAATAGCTTCACAATAAGGTTCAAATACAATTCGGGTACGCATGCAAAGCATTCGGTGCAGATCTGTTTGCGTATATGGAGCAGATCTGCTACTAAGCATACGAAAGGTACGATAGGCTCAAAATAAAAACACTAAGAAGTGACAAAAGTTGATTTATTCGTATTTAAATAGTGAAGACTGCGTGACTTTAAATAATCCAAAAGTATCCTCAACGAAGGCTATTGTTTCAAGTCAAAACAATAATATTATAATGGAATATTATCTTAATCTAGTACCTAAAGGATCACATTCAATAAATGTCTTCATAACGACATGTTCTATTTTGATAACTATTTATTTCATTAATTCAATCAATGAGATTTTCATAGGGATTTGACGTTTATGAACAAGGAACTTGATTATGTGCAGTTTGTAGGACTATTGGTTAATCGGATAAAACTTTGCTATATGTCTTGTCTCGATATACTTGTAGTTACAATGTAATTACACTTAAGGACAACCAAAGGTTTTGATATATATAACCTCGTGGACCCAGTGTGCAGGATGTGTATGTTGTTACAGGTATAGAGTGAATTATTATTTGTTTCAAATTTAACTTTATTTCCATGTTGGTAGATTAAAATCTCCACTCACGAGATTTAAAGTTATGATGATCCATTTTTATAGCAAAATAACGTGTCGTTAACTGCGATTGCAGAGAGACGGTACCAGGAGAACATAAGTAAATATTACCACAAAATATGGACAGTAAATTATTTTTCCGGCAACCTCATGGATTGAACTAACGAAGGGCTAGCAACTTTACTGTTGTGACCTTAAGTTATGTTAAGGTATGAATGGCGTTTGTTTTACAAACCTAAGGAATACTACTTCACTAGAAATTCAAAAAGGAAAAGCCTCCCAAGTTTATCAGAGTATTTTAATATAGTATGAATAGGTCGACTAAAAGTATAATATCGCCCTGTAAAGTTATTAAAACGCGTATATTTGGAGGGAAGTTGTAAAATATTGCTACATCGTTATCTAAAATTCGCGCTCTTTGCTACTATGACGCCGAGAAAATTAATAACAAAATACAAATTGTTCTTACCATTTTTTGGCCACTGCTTCTTATTATGGTCATAAAACAACACGTATGGTGAAATGAAAATAAACAGTGAACATATTTTGTACAAGTTAAAGAAGACATTTTTTATATCACATTTAGAAAATTCCTACAATTGAAAAATATTTCGTTATCTAGTTATCTACTATTATTACATGCAACTTAAAAGCGCGCAACATTTTTATGTAAGTAACAGATTAGAATAATTGAGTCGACGTTGTATAACAGTTGCACATTTAACAATGAAAGTAACGTTATTTTATAAATTGTATAATTAATATTTACATGTATGACCCAGAACTTAATATATGAGCCACTTTAGAACCTTGTCACAGTAAATCAATGGTTACTTTGTCTAAAACACGAGTGTAAATTCTTAAAAAAAAATATCACGTATTAATCTTATTATACCAAGAGTAAATAAGACAAGTATCGTAATCATAAATTCGTCTTTCAGTGTTATTTATTTGCTGCTTGTAGCGTTTTTATATAAAAATCTTGCGCGCTTTAAGTCGCAAGAATATCTTGTCATGGCACCTGACCAATGTTCCAATATATTACAAAATATTTACAAATTAAAACAATATAACTATAATAAAACCTGAAACAGAAAGCAACTAAATGCTCTAAATGCTACTCAAATAAAGCACCTTTTTGTTTACATTTCTCTAAAGTTATCAGAAAGGAAGTAACTAGCTACTACAGTATTATTGAAATCTACTCTAAAATGGATAATCGTAGAAAATAACGGTCAAAAACGTGGGTTTTGTGACCGCAAATTGAATAACAAAACTTACTCTATGAATTTCTAAATTAAAGATGAAGACTGAAATTTAAAATTAGACTGTAACCAACAGGCCTATTATGGTTTTGTTTAAGCATTGGTATAAACGTGTAATAAAACTTCTGTCACTTTCTGTCCAGTGAGTAAGTGCGAGAGTGACGGATGCTTTATCCACCGCGATAAATGCGACCATAATACTGACCCTGGTGACTAAAAAAATATTTATTATAAAAAAGTTCGTTTCTTATCGATTTTTATTAAATATTTATTTCACAATTTTATAACCAGTACCTAAAGTTTTAACTTTATCCACCCTTTAAGAGTGCTTCGTACAATTTAAGGAACAAATTGGGGACTCTGTACGGATATTCCAAATGCACCAGGAATACAAAAAAAACCTCAAACTTACACTTTTTGAGATATTACTAAGTTGCAATGGGAAAGATTGTTGTCTATTCCTCTAGATGGCGTTTTTTTTATATTTCTGGGACTCTAAATAAATATCAGATTTCAACAAGCCATACTTGAAGTGTTCACTCGACTGTTAGTCAATACATTTCGACTACTGTTATACATTAATCGTTTAAGTTCTGTGACATTTGTCATAAAGTCTCCATCAAGAGCACACTATCGTGATGGCGTTTTCGAAAATTCGTTTGCAATTTATTGCAGGCGTTTGGTATGTAGTCGCTCGCTATAACCTTAACACTAGCGGAAGTAATGCTTGGATCTTCGTAAACGTAAAGATTCGAAAACGAATGCCATCTCGATGGGAGACACGTCCATAACATTAAAAAGTAATTAAGATTGTGAATTGATTGAGCAGAAGCCTGGCTGCGTTGCACCATTTCTGTAGAGGAGCCGAGAGATCCGTGGTATATTTAACCAGAGAATATATTCAGCAATGTTTCGACTCTTCATCGGAGCTGTTCGTCAACACGTGGGCGAAGCGACGAATCCTGTTAAAAAATAATAATTAACGCGTTATATTGTGTTTAAATTTAGTTATAGTTATTAGTAAACCGAATAATATGGTATGGAGATAGGTTCTCGGGGAACGACATATAGGATTATTGTGTTTTGAAATTAAAAGTCCTTGAGTTATAAGTGGTATTTAAACGATTTGTAAGCGGACGGATTCAGGGATTCATTAATTAGTCAGTTTGTTAGTTATACTTTTACGGCTACACCGCTGAATCGATTGTAATACAATTTGCTTTGGGGATA
>CAWYPN010000138.1:0-19066 GCA_963966035.1 Acleris laterana
CTCACAGGTGAGCCAGGGGTCACGGGGGTCAGGATTAATGGGCGCCGGCAGGTGCAAATTGCGTCACAATAATGTCACATGATAGCCATAATATGGATACACCTCGAGATATTTAAAAAATTAAATCATTGGACAAAAGTTATGTGTACCGGTTTCTTTTTCACTATCCTCTTGTATAAAGTTAACCTCTCTATATCTTTAGACGTGAGAGGTGCGTATGTGTAATGTGAGAGGTCACTATTATTTTGGAGACTCAAGCTTCTTTTAAAGTTATAATCTGAATTTATTTATTATAGATTTTGAAGACAATAAGAACACACTAGGTACAATCTCACACTATCAAGTAATTAGAATGTTTTACTTATTACAACGAGTAAAATAAGTACCAATATATCACATAAATAACAAAACCTGCATACATATTATTACAAAAATCGTATTCGCAGTCTTATCACCAAATTGCATCCGTCAGCCGCCCATTAATCATGATACAAGGTTAACTTCGCTACAAATATCTGTGCACTACAATTACTACAAAGGTTGTGTTTCTCGAATTTTAAGTACCCTGGGCCGAATTCTGAATCCGCCCAAGATCCCATGATGTACATTAAATTATTTCATTTATTTCCCTTGCTTAGCTATGGCACTGAGCATTTTACAATAAGATTTAATAAGAACGTAAACACAAACGTAAACGTCTAATTGCAACTGATCAATATATTATGATTATGATCAATATATTAATTATCATATGTGCTGAATGAGAGAAAAAGTTTTCAATGAAGATTGAATAAAATAAAAATAAAATTTGCATATTTGTTAGTAGAAAAAAATAATATCACCTTTACTGCAGACTCTCTTGAAGTAGTGGCAGAGACACTTTAGTTTCTCTAGTACTGAATCAGAACCTGAAGTTTCATATAAGCTGAAAAAATTGAAAAAATTGGTTCATTATCTCCCTGCACTTATTACTTTAGATTCAATTACTTCTTTAAATATATCCAAATATAATAATTTCAATCAACCAATGAATCACGCTGGATCGAGTTGTACTAGCCGTGTCTCTCTGACGTAATTTCTTGCGTGTGCCTCTATAGGAGTATCCATACGTTTTAAACGACGCGAATTTATACCCACGTGGACGTGCATAGCGTGCGCTTAACTTCACTTACGAGATAAAATTTATGTGCGGGAAAGAAGCATATTCTGATGTCTTCTTTGTACTATTTCTCCTCGGGAATGTGCAAAAGAATGCATTTGCTAACAAACTTGATATTTGTTGTTGTGACAGTGAAATGGAATGATTTTTGTGCTGTCTGCAAAAGAAAATAATTAGCATTAGTATACTCTATTGTCTTAGTTGTGCTTAGTTATAATTTCAAATCCTTGATTCATATTGATGAAATTACTATCAATATTGATACCGTAAAATCGGATGAATGAACACAACCTAAAATAAGTCATAACTTCTATTGGAAATAATTTCAGTGTTATAATTAGTGACATATGCTTCATTTTAGGTTGTGACTCACCCTTTAATCCCTTCTCACCCCGTTTTACGGTACTTTTATTGCAAATGTTTACATTTTACACTTTGTCAAATGTCAGGCTGGTTATTTTTTTATAGTCTATTTTGAGTCTGATTTGGGATTAATTAGTCTAGAATAGAAACTAGCAAAATGAAACTTACTTCAACAAAGGTATGGGAGCCTGTATAAGTTTAGGTAACGCCAAGGCAAGCTTGGCTATCTCAGGCAGAGTTACATCAAAGAAGTACTGTGATTCTTCTTCTTCCAAATGCTAAAAAGTACATAAAAGTTTAAGATGATGAAAACAATTCCAAAAATGTTTAGTGTCTATCATTTTTATTTGAATGTTTTGATACCATGTTTTGTAGCCCAAATTAGACCTAACTTAAGAACTGATTTCCAGACCATATAATTAAAAGTTTTAAACTAAAAAAAAACTGTTTTTTTTTAAGAATCCAAAACATTTTATAATGTTAGTCAATTTTAGAGGAGACCATGCCTAGCTTGTGGTCTTCAACTAACATGATGATGATTTGAAGTCAATTGAAATTTGAACTATATGAAGAAGGAAGAATTTTAAAAATAAGGATTTGGTAGATAACATTGTTATAGATATATCACGGCAGTATGTATTTACAGACAAAACATTGTCTAGTAATTATTACCTCATTGAACAACTTATGCATTGCCCGAAATTTCCAAGTATTCTTAAACTGTGTGTTGTAGCTCAGTATAGTTTCAGCCAGCTGTTGGCTGTTGCGGATTGGCTTCCTCAGCGCACATTCTATCAATTCCCAGCGCTTCTTCAAATGGGTCTCACCAGTGATCTTTAAAATCCAAACATGGAAGTAATATGTGCATCAATTAAATAAAGAATACTGTCATCAACATTAATAGAGGTATCCGTAACATAAAAAAAGATAAGTGATGTAAATCAAACTTTATCCATAACATAAAAAAAAGATAAGTGATGTAAATAAAATTTTACTAACAAGACTACAGCTGTCACACAACCCCGCACACTGGTGCCAACCTTGTGCATTTAAATATATTTTCTTATAATTATTTAAGGTAAGATTTCTTACTTGCTTTATAATCATACTAGAGGTAATACTAGGAAATTAAATAGCGGCATGTAGGCAATGCTGGTGGACGGTAATATCCGAAACCACTTTACCCTTTATAAAACTGTTTTACCATTTGAATTGAACATTATTCCAGATGGACAGGCTATTTTTACTATGTTTAAAGCGGCACGGGTCAGTAGTTAATGCATACAGACATTTATCATTTTTACTAACAATATACCTACTAGCTTCAGTATATACTTACATCTTCCACAGGATATAAGCTTTTGGTCGAAAATGGCATCCTAACAAAGTCGTGGTCCCACTTGTCCTGGCCAATTTGAGGCTTCGGATGCCTATCCTCCGGCACACACCCACTGCTAGGAATGTGGTAGAGCACTGTATGGTTAAATGCTGGCACCACAAGTGGGAACTCTGGAGCGCCCCACGGCGACTGCGACCCTCTTATCTCACTTAACGGCACACCGCGCCAGCTATTGTCGCTTTCCATGTCGGTATTCATAGCCATAGTGAAAGCGCTAAACCTATAATTTCTTGATAATACCAATTTAAAATAAGAAAATTGAACAATACGTTTTGGAAAGAATGGTATTAGGTTTCTTTTCATCAAACTTACTAAATAAATAAGCTGATTGAAATTCTTCCTTACTATGTATCTTTATCTTTCTATGATCATATTGATCATTGAATATTTAATTTCACTATTTTGACGTAAATACAATAACCTCCCCATGCACAGACTTTATAGCACAGATTAGGATATGTCTAAAGTTATAAAGTTAGACATACCCTTAAAATCTATGATTGTAAGGGCATACCCTTACATGGGTATGTCCTATGGTTATGTCACAGACGTATAATTTCATAGACCCGGTGTAGCCAATTGTCAAGCGTATCCGGAAACTTGTCGATCGGCATCAGCATTAGACAAAAAACGAAATCTGTTGTTTTTAAACTCGACTGCACCTATAACATTAAATATGAATGAAACAACAAGTGACAGTATTACTTGCTATTGTCACTAATGAAGAGACGATATGGGCTTTGTCCTAAGCCTGTCTAATTGCCAAAAAAGAAAAATAATGCTGTCAATTGTCAATGAAATGTCAAAAACCATCGAGTGATTCGAGTGTCATAACAGTGGTCAAAACAGACGCGGGTTTGGGTTTGCGAGTTTTGGGATAGAATTACGATCTTACGACGGTTCACTTTACCAGCGGTGTCGTCCAAATTTATCATTTTAGTTTTAAGTTAAACAAGTGTGATTTGTAGTTCGTTTGTCCTTATAAAAATAATCATGAATTTGGAGTTACTTGGTAAGTTTGTATGAAGTATATAGAGCCAAACCAGAATTCCTGTTTTGTGATGTTGTAAATGTACATTAAAGCTATTATTTATTTACTTAATTCATAAATGCTTTTGATTTTAGAGTCATTTGGACAGAATTATCCAGAGGTAAGAAACTTGTAAAGATATTATATCTAGGTTATATTTTAAATCGAAATAATATAAATTATAGTAAAATAGGTGTATATGCTAGTCTTCACATGCTGGTTTATCTATAATACACTGTTTTTGTTACTTTTCATGAATATTAGTTCTGAATCAAGAATATACTCCCAATACTGCTAAAGACATCTACTTATATTATTTCATAATGCTAAGTTTACTAATATTCTCATTTTATTTCAGGAGTTTGATGGTACATTAGATTCTATATCACTAGCAGCTACTTGTGCGTTCAACCGCCGTGGAACCTTACTGGCTGTTGGGTGCAACGATGGCAGAATCTTCATATGGGACTTCCTAACCAGAGGCATTGCTAAATCCATATCAGCTCACGTCTATCCTGTTTGCAGCCTCAGCTGGTCCAGAAATTGTAAAAAAGTTAGTCAAAACTTATTGAGCCTTATATTATGTATAAATCAAAACTAAGTTATCTATGTGGTCCACTAAGATTATCTGACAGGCTCCTCTTATCTTATCTTATCTCACAGATAGGCCCTTTCAGATACAGTTCTACCCTTTAGAATCTTTTGTGCAATTACCCCTCTTACACACTCAGATGTTCAAATGTGCAGGTTTCCTCACTATGTTTTTACTTCACCATAAGAGTTTCGGACAGCGAAAGTTAAGTTAAAAATATATTATTACATGGTGAATGCAGGGGTTCTTATGATCTTGAGCTGACACTCTATGCCGCTAGGCCACTGACACTTTTTTCACTGACAAGCTCCGCAAGTATTACTTTTATTATTTATTGTATGGGAATGATCCTATTGGGCAATCTCAGCGATCATCACAGATTTCTAAAATGCATAAGAGATCATAAATGGATATTCAGTTCAGGCATTAACTCTCTTTTCTGTTCACCTATTTTTGTCACTAATCACTAATTAAACAGTTCTTTTTGTGTAACATTAGAAAAAACTCAAAATAAAGTTTTTTAACTAGTTTGTCCGTATTACAGCTGTTATCAGCATCCACAGACCACAATGTGTGCATTTGGGATGTATTATCCGGTGAATGTGAGCAGCGGTACAGATTTCCCACCCCCATTGTGCGGGTGCAGTTTGATCCTCGGAATGACAAACGCTTTCTTGTGTGCCCAATGAGACATGCTGCATTGCTAGTGGATACGGATGGAGAACATAAGATACTGCCAATTGATGAAGATGTAAGATTTTATTTCAAAATATAGCTAGGAATGTAAACATTAAGCCAAATTATCATGACTGTGTAATGATCACTCACATCAAACAACACACAATTTTACAATTAAAAGTAACTGAATAATTATCCCACTTCCCATTAATATCCTACTAATATTATTAATGCGAAAGTTTGTGTGTGTGTGTGTGTGTGTGTATTAGTTTGTTACTCCTTCACGCTGCAATGGCTGAAATTTGGAATGGAGATAGCTTATACTCTGGATTAACACATAGGCTACTTTTTCCCAGAAAATTTTAAAGTTCCCAAGAGGATAACGATAATTGAAATCTATGTGGACGAAGTTACGGGCTGAAACTATATCAGGGCACAATCTCACAGATATTGTCCTAGTCCCGAACTAGAGCTGGCTTGTACTATGGGTAGTAAATAACGATAAACTTACTTATATAGAGAAACTCAAACTTAATTGCGTGGTTGCCGGGTTAGAAGTGGCATACTTCCTCGTGGTCCTACTAGTCAAAAAGTGAACCTAGATTTGATCACTAAATACTAATTATGGTTGTAAAAGTAGGTAGGTTAGGTTCGTTAGGTAGCTTCAGATGCCCGAAGGGCAAAACCACTTAGAAGCAGGAGCTCCGCCCTGGGGCGGGGCTCCGTCGAAAGTCAGTAGGACAAAAATAGTAGGACCACGAGGAAACGGCCGAATAGTGCCACACCAATGTCATTAGAGACGACTAAGGAAATAAAGGCTGTGTGGTACTGTTAGGCGATGAGCTTGCAACCTGTCACTAATACACTGGTAAACATCTAAGCCTAATTGTGCAAAATATGGTTACAGAATTATGAACAAGTTTTTAGAGTTGTTAGTAATTCTGTAGCTCTGCCTACCCCACTCTGGGAATAAAGGCGTGAGCTTATGTATGTATGTGTGTAATTACATAGAAAACATCCAGGGACCCGGGAACAAATACTCACATTCGTCACAAAAATATCTGCCTTCACCGGGATTTGAACCGAGGACCGCTTACTTCATACGTATGGATAACAAACATCCCCCGCGTTCCCCTGCGGGGGGGTGGACCTAACATGAAAATTACGAAAAAATGCCGCAGCGGACTCAAAGTGTTAAATTATCTAACAGATTGACTTGTTTCAATTTCAGGGTGATATAAATGTAATAGCATCATTTGACCGCAGAGGGGACTATGTCTATACAGGGAATGCTAAAGGAAAGATTTTGATTTTAGACTCTCAGACATTAGCAATAAAAGCTAGTTTCAAAATAACTGTTGGCACATCAAGCACTACAGGAATAAAGAGCATAGAATTCGCTAGAAGAGGGAAGTAAGTTAAAACTGTTAATCAAATTCTCACTATTACTATCAACAAACTCTTCTCTGATGTGAGTATTGTGCGCAGCTGTTTCCTCGCGAACACGTCGGACCGCGTGATCCGCGTGTACGACTCCGTGACGGTCATCAAGGCCGGCGTCAACGGCGAGCCGGAGCCCATCCAGAAGCTGCAGGACCTCGTGAACAAGTAAGCGCTCCAAGCGGAACTGTTTAGCGAGAGGCATCTCAACCAATACGAATTTTTATAAACTAAACAATACTTTGCTAGATTTACATTCTTTCTTTTCCTTTTAGAGCCACCAATATGTTTACACCGCAAAGTCTCAAAAAAATGTGCACAGACCTAATTACTAATGGCAATAAAACTCATGCATTTATGCAACATCGTGCGAATATTTACTTGTATTCTAGACAGTATCATAAGATAGATAGATAGATAGATAAAACGTTTATTTGCGTACTACAAAACACACATACAATTGACAAAAATAAAAAAATAATAAGAAGAGTGACACTAACATTACACACAAATTGCCAAAAGAATGTGTATAACTTATAACTTTGCTCATTATGAGCAAAACACTGGTATTCTGCCACAACCCCGAGGAACAGACGCAGATGCAGTGTTGCAGCGTAATCTTCGCTATAAAGCCGGCTAATGTCTGCATCTTCCTCAGAACGACATGGAAGAAGTGTTGCTTCTCCGGCGACGGTGAATACATCTGCGCCGGGTCGGCGCGCCAGCACGCCCTGTACGTCTGGGAGAAGTCCATCGGCAACCTGGTCAAGATCCTGCACGGGACCAAGGGGGAACTGCTTCTAGACGTGGTCTGGCATCCCATCAGGCCGATCATCGCTAGCATCAGCGCGGGTACCGTAAAAACATGCACACTTTGCTACCTATGAATTGTTCACGCTAAAAACCACCGGAAAAATAATAGCAAAGTGGTACTATAGTAGTTCCATGCATGAAACAACACCACGTAGTAATTTCCATGGGTCGTAGTATTTATAATTAAAACAAAACCAGAGTATAGCACTCACTTATGTCTTATGTGTGATGATGATAACCTAGGAATCAGCGGTACTGGCCTAGGAGTCAGCGACATCCCAAAAAATATGTGGTTCAAAAGAGGAAATAACGTCTTTTACTGAGTTCTAAAGCGTTTCTAGATGTTGCGTATAACTCGTAGAAAATAAAATTATTTCGACCAACTTCAAAAAATTAAGGTTATTTTTTGTTTAACTTTGTATAGGCTTCGTCAGGCGCATTTTTTTTATTAAAAAAGCTTATTTATATCTACTTTACGGTCCAAACGCAAGGTTTCGGGCGCAACGCTGCGCTGCTGCCAGAATTTGATAACCGTGCTACAAAATTTAAAAAAAGTTGAAAACTTAAACCCGACAAGCATGATGCACCCTAATAATTTATACATAGCCTTAAATACTCGAACATTCCTGACGAATCATATGATAACACTTGTGGCGACTTTTCTCTCCACACACCTTTAAACTCATTCTCATTACTCTCGCATCGCGTCATCGGACAAAAATTTGTTAATTCCTTGTCGGGATCGCGTAGGTCTGCAAGATCTTCTTATTCTATACAAGTTATAGCTCTGTGTTTTTGCAGGCGTAGTGTCGATATGGGCGCAAAACCAAGTGGAGAACTGGTCGGCGTTTGCGCCCGACTTCAAGGAGCTGGACGAGAATGTGGAGTACGAGGAGCGGGAGAGCGAGTTCGACGTGGCTGATGAAGACCGCTCCGTGGGGCCCGCCGGGGACAGCGACGCCGACGAGGAGACGGAGGTCACTTTCTATATTATAACAATACTGTTATAGATAAGTGGTAGAATCACGCGGAATTCAATCATTATTATTACTGCATGGAGAAGTCAAACGAGCACACAGGCCGTCTGATGGTGCGTGGGATCTGTGACCCTTACACATTTGCATAAGACTGCAATCTTATGACTGCAATCCTTGTAGAATCACGCGGAATTCAATCATTATTATTACTGCATGGAGAAGTCAAACGAGCACACAGGCCGTCTGATGGTGCGTGGGATCTGTGACCCTTACACATTTGCATAAGACTGCAATCTTATGACTGCAATCCTTAGACCGAAAATGCGCTGCCAAACCCTCTTTAGTACCGTTTGGGAACCAAAATTTCGTAACTACCTTCATATTTCACTTTATTATACAGGGTGTCCAGTAAATAATGGATAACCTTCTACCCATCCATGGGGCACCTCAGGCTGGTCCCTAAAAAGGACTTACAGGTTTAGTAAAAGTTGCATGGTTTTAGAGATAATCGAACTTTTCTATTTTCTTAATAATTAGCACCTTGCTTCACTGTAATGACCGCCAAGGCCACAAATAAAGAGATTTTGTCTTTCTGTTTGCTGTTAAATATTCTTTAATAGTGATCCTAACGGATGTGTCTTAGAGCATTATGGTAGCGACACTAATTTCTTGTTAAACATATCTTAATTTATAACATCACATTTTGCTTTAAAGTTTGCAACAACTTTGACTGCTTGTGGTGAAAAAAAATTGTATGAAGACCAGAGTTGCCAATATGTTGAAAAATAGTGTATCTAATACTGATTCTAAACTGGTATAACACATGGTGTTTACGTCTTTACAGATAAAGTTATTGCTGTTAGTATTCACTAAGAGCGAATTTTACCAAAACACCAAGTTATCGATAAGTAACTCTTTACTTGATTGGGTTAGTCATATCATAAAAAACGCTTCTCTTGTGAAAACCAACGTCTAATTACTGCAAAATAATGAATCACAGAATACTTGAAACCTACATCAACAATAATATTTGTAAATAAAAACCGAATCTGTTTATTAAAAACAATACTGTTTAGGTACTATAACAAGTGTTCGAACTGCCTTCCCTCAACTCTGATACAAGCTCTGCACCTTTTAATATAATTTCTTTGTAACATTTGGGTGTACTGTCGTTCGGTAATGTCTTGAACAGCCGTTTGAATATTTTGACGCAGTTCTTGGACAGAGTTAATTGGTTTGGAGTAAACTTTTTCTTTTAAGCAACCCCAAAAAAAAAAACCAGCGGGTTCAGGTCCGGAGAGCGTGGAGCCCATGCTATAGGACCCGCACGGCCGATCCATCTATTAGGAAAAGTTTCATTTTGGTAATTTCGAACTTGAACCGCGAAATGAGCAGGGCAACCATCATTTTGCAGCCACATCGTTGTTCTTACGTTTAAGAGCACATCTTCCAATAAAATGGGAAGTTCGTTTTCAAGGAACTCCAAATATCTGGCTCCATTCAAAGTCTGGGATAGCTCAAAAGGACCAATTATTTTCCCGTTTAAGATCCTCGACCACAAATTAATTTTAAATTGATATTGGGAGTGATCCTCTCGCATTAAATGTGGATTTTCTCCTTTTAATTGCCAGCTATGGTAGTTATGCATGTTGAAGAAACCATCTCTTTGGCAGGTAGATTCGTCACTCCACAGAATTTTATCGAAAAACATTGGATCTTCTTCCATTTTTCTTAACATGATACGACAAAATTCTACTCTAGGAGCCCTAGGCTCCAGAGTTTGCACCCTTGTGATATGGAATGGGTATTGTTGGTGTCTTTTTAAAATGTTGTGAACGGTCGACTTTGTAACTTCTTGATATAGCTCGTGTAGAAGTTGAGCGATCTGTTTCCAGTTCAGCGAGCACAAGTTCCTCAATGCTCGTATCTCGAGGTCTGCCTTCGCCATTACCACCCACACTTTGACCAGGCATTCTCCCTTCACAAAAAGCATTGTGGACTCTTACAAAAACTCGGTAATCGGGATGACGAGTATTCGGATATCTGTTTGCGTACAATGCAGCAGCTGCATTGGCATTGCCTTTGCATTCTCCATAAATATAATGCATATTAGCATACTCACGGGGTTCGTATTGATGCCTAGGCATGTCGTTATATCCTTTTCGAAGTCCAGGGCAAAGCTAACTAGGTCGTCGCAAACAAAATCCAAATAGTTACCCAAAATATGGTTCTTCGTGGAATCAAAACTGTACTTGATAAATGTCAAAAGAAAACATCAAAACGGATAAAAAATTCATAGCCCAAAATACACATTAGGTAATAAAATTGTAAAAAAGTATGTATTACTCAGCAGAGAAAGGAGAGATTGTAAGCAAAGTATGTACTTAGTTAACATCCTAAATATTATTTAAAACTAATAAAAGAATTGCATTACGAACTTTGTTGAAGTTACATTAATTGTTTTGATGAGTAAAATGACTTCTAAAACTGATATAATTATGTGTTTTACTTGCAACAACAAATTGAAAAAAGAATTCCTGAAATGTTTGCACTGTTTAAAGGGTTACGACATTGAGTGTGCTAGCGTTTCTCTAAAGAGGTTTACGCTGATGTCCAAAGCTACCAAAGCGGCATGGAAGTGTCATTCTTGCCGAGTTACTGCACTTGAGCGGAAATCTATGAGTAACATCCCTGCATCAGGCAAATCTCGTTACATTACTAGCCTGGATTTAAGTACCACCATTTCTCCCATTACTACATCAGTTCAAGAAAAAAACAGGGAACAAAATATAACGATAAGAAGACCCTTACAGTCTAAAAAACGTATGTCTTCTAAAGAATCTACGGACACAGAGTTTGAATCGGATTCACAGCTTGATGAGACCTCCCGTAGTCTACCTAACATCTCTTCATTGGAGAATCAAGAAGTGATAGATTTGAAAATTGAAGTAGATAGTTTATCATTGCAGCTGGCTAGTGCACATTGTGAAATAGACCGCCTTAACACAGAAATATGTGAACTTAATAGTGATCTCAAAGAAAAACAAAAGAAGTTAGAGTTGTATAAAAAACTTATTTCTGAAAATGGGGCATCACGTAAAACGACTCCTTGTAAAACAGTCCTTGTTAATAAAAGGCGCAACTCACTGGACTCGGAGAACCGCAGCTTGTTGACTCAGCATTTATCAGTGACTATAGAAAAAAATGTCACCAACACTATACCAAAAAACCTCCAACAACAAATAAAAAATAATGACGTACCTGAATGTAGTGGCGCTGATGTTGCCGACGTCATATCTAAAACTCTCCAACAAGGAAGAAAAAATGTACATAACATTGCACAGCAACAAAAAAAAGAAAAAAACAGCACTGACTCCAAACTTTGTATTTTGAGTTGTTCAAATGACACAAAACTATTACCGATAGCTGAGGATACATTTCCTAATAGTCAGATTTGCCATTATTTACTTCCACATCGTGGAATAAAAGAGCTGATTCAGGACATCGAGTCAAAGACCAAACATTTCACAATGAAGGATTACTGTATTATATGCATAGGTGAAAAAGATTTTACGTGCACACGAGATTATGTTAGTCTGATACACTACATACGAGAAAAATTACAAAACGTGACGCATACAAACTTAATTATTTGCCTACCAACCTACAGGTGCAACGTAACTAGTAATATGTTCAACTGGAGAGTTGAAACTTTTAATAAAATGCTTTATCTGGACATCGAGACGCATAAGTATGCTTTCTTAATGGACTCTAACTTAACCTTATCCTACGACCACATCATGTTCTCTAAAACAAAGGGGAAGATTAATAATCGAGGTTTGAGAGAATTATTTGACCACCTGAAGTGGACAATACAAAATATTGAAGAATGCTATGAAAATGCTGTGAAACCGGTTGAAGAAAAGAACGAGCCGGCTAAACAGGGACAGGAACAGGAACTGAGCAGTGGTGCTCAGATTAAGCAGTTTTTTCTTCAATAAAAATAAATTTACGGTTCTGCATCAGAATATTGCTGGAGCTTTGAGCAAACTAAATGAAATTGAGGTTGCTCTTCTTGATTTATCTGAAAATAATACTAAAGTGGATGTCATTTGTATGACTGAAACTTTTTTAACGCAGGGCGAGGAATCAAATTTAGTATTGTACAATTATAAACTTGTGTCGAGTTATTGCAGAAACCAAAAAAGAGGCGGTTCATGTATTTTATGTAAGAATAAGTTAGAATGTAGTGAGTTAAATGTTGGGCAGGAATTTGGTGTGGATAAGATATTTGAAATTAGTGCTGTAAAAATTAATAACTATAATGCCATAATTATTTGTATATATAGAATTCCTGACTCTGACGTAGAATTATTTTTTGAAAGATTTGAAGCTTTGCTTTTGAAGGTAGAAGGTAAATCTAGGATCACGATTATCTGCGGAGATTTTAATATCGACTTTTTAAAAGAAAACCGTCGTAAAACGCGTTTTTGTGAGATTATTTCCAGTTTTGGATTTAGGTATCATATTTTACAAGCTACACGTCAAAATACATGCATAGATAACATTATAAGTAATGCACAAACCGTTGCTGGCAGGGTTCACCAAATCCATTTGTCGGATCATAATACCGCACAATCCGTTGAGATTGAAATAACTAAAAGTACATTCAGTGACGTCGGGGCGCACATTTTCTTTCACAAATATGATCGTAGGCCAGAACACGTTCGAAAATTCATTGAATGCCTTAGCAGTATCTCATTTTCGGAAGTTTATGAGAGTACTGACGTACAAAAGTCTTTTGATTATTTGCATGATCTCATTTTACTGTTTTTCAAACTATGTTTTCCTAGAGTGAGAATAAAACATAATACCAACACTCGAAAACCAAAATGGATTACTAAAGGCATAAAATTCAGCTGCAAAGTAAAACGGAGTTTAAGGCAGCGTTACTATTCTGATAAAAGCATCAACAATAAAAACATCGTGAAATCATACTCAAAGGTATTGCGGCGGTGTATTTATAGTCTACAAAAGCGCTGCAATGCGCAATATATTGCTAGTTCGGATAATAAAGCTAAGGCCTCTTGGAATTTAGTTAAACGAAGATTTGGTAGGGCGTTTGATAATGGGAACATAACTGAAATGAACGATGAAAATAATATTAGTATTCAAAGAGGTTAAGACATTGCCGACCTTCTAAACAACTTTTTTATTGATACAGCAAATGATCAAAGTACTAATAATATCAATACCGTCAGTTCGAAACATGTTAATGATTTACTCGCTGTCTCGTCTAGCATATTTCTTATGCCATCTACCCCACACGAAGTAAATAAGGCAATTACAGGTCTAAAAAATAAAAAATCATCTGGGTATGACAGCATAACAGCTGAATGTCTTAAGTCGGTATCTTCAATTATTGCGAAACCCTTGGCATATATTATTAACCTATCTTTCGAATCTGGTGAATTTCCAGAGAGACTCAAGTTCTCGGTTATTAAACCTTTACATAAAAAGGGACTAAAGACAGACAGGAATAATTATAGGCCAATTGCCTTGATTCCAGTTTTAGCCAAACTATTTGAAAGAATTATGTACTGCAGGTTGTTGGCATTCTTTGATAGACACGAGGTCTTGATTCCTGAACAATATGGCTTTAGGTGTAAAAAATCTACCACTTTGGCCAGTTTTGTGTTATTAAAGTGTATCCTGAACAATTTAAATGCAAAGAAACCAATTTCATGCTTGTTCATGGATTTAAGTAAGGCGTTTGACTTCGTGGATCATAGGATATTACTCGATAAGTTATATGTGTATGGTATAAGAGGCCCAGCTCACGACTGGATTCGTTCATATCTATTTAATAGGAAGCAAATAACAAGAGTGTCTCAAATAGACAAAACAACCAGTACTATAACACACTATGACTCCGGCGCTAGGTGCAATAATAGAGGGGTGCCACAGGGCAGTATTCTGGGGCCCTTATTATTCCTGGTTTACATCAATGATTTGCCGCGAGCCACAGAACAAAAATGTGTGTTATTTGCAGACGATACGACTGTTATTTTTGAATGCGATGATCCTTTAAATTACGAGTCACAAATAAATTCTGGGTTTAAACATATTTTAAATTGGTTATCTACCAATAAACTACATATTAATGCTCTTAAATCTAAAATTATGCAGTTCTCCACAAATAAAGCCAAAAAGTTTAGGTTGAATGTCACAAACGGCAATGATAAAATAGAGCAAGTAGACAGCACCATATTTCTGGGTATTTGTGTGGATGAGCACTTAACATGGAATGGCCATATTGACTTGTTATGTAAAAAAATACACAAATTTATATTTGCATTAAAAACAGTCAAAAATACAACTTCAAAAGATATGGCTGTTACAGTATATCATGCTTATGTATGTTCTCAAATTCGATATGGCATTGTTTTGTGGGGAAACTCGACAAACGCGGTCAAGGTATTTGTAGCTCAAAAAAAATGCTTAAGAGCAATCTGGGGCCTTAGACAAACAGATTCGTGTCGGCCAATTTTCATAAACAAGAAGCTTCTAACACAACCAAGCATTTATATTTATGAAGTAGGCAAATTTGTAAAAGAGAATATGTCATTGTTTAAACTGAGAGACAATACTAATAAAAGATCAGCAACACACTTGCCCTTGTCAATGCCAGGTCCAAAACTAAAACTGTACCGAAATAATTCCTACTACATGGCATCGTTGATTTTTAATGCGATACCTAAAGAAATAAGCGACTTACAGTTGCATCATTTTTGTAATAGGTTGCGATCTTGGCTGGCTGAAAAATGTTTCTACACTGTAAAAGAATTCCTTGAAACCAGCTCCTGTAGATTCGTAAGATACTAAAATATTAAACTGCAATTTTATGTTAGCCTCTATAATTTCAAACATGTTCTAAATAGAAAATACCCAACAATAGTTTATATTATTTTTAAGCAAAAATGACACTAACATTTGCGCGCCGTATTGTCGGTTGAATTATGCTGTACTCATTGTTATGTAACACCAAACTGTAATGACCATATTCTTGCAAATAAATGATTATTATTATTATTATTAAAAGTTGAATAAATGTAAGTACCAAATAAGTAGTCGCATTTCACATTCGTTAAATCTGGTTTTCACTTGCTGTCACTAAACAAACATGTCGTAGACACGTTTTATTTACCAAAACACCAAGTTTCTCAACTCTTTCTTGATTACAACTAAGTTTCTCAACTCTTTATTGAAACAGATTCTGGTTTTTATTTAAAAATATTATTGTTGATGTAGGTTTCAAGTATTCTGTGATTCATTATTTTGCAGTAATTAGACGTTGGTTTTCATAAGAGAAGCGTTTTTTATGATATGAATATGACTAACCCAATCAAGTAAAGAGTTACTTATCGATAACTTGGTGTTTTGGTAAAATTCGCTCTTAGTGAATACTAGCAGCAATAACTTAATCTGTAAAGACGTAAACACCATGTGTTATACCAGTTTAGAATCGGTATTAGATACACTATTTTTCAACATATTGGCCACTCTGGTCTTCATACAATTTTTTTTCACCACAAGCAGTCAAAGTTATTGCAAACTTTAAAGCAAAATGTGATGTTATAAATTAAGATATGTTTAACAAGAAATTAGTGTCGCTACCATAATGCTCTAAGACACATCCGTTAGCATCACTATTAAAGAATATTTAACAGCAAACAGAACGACAAAATCTCTTTATTTGTGGCCTTGGCGGTCATTACAGTGAAGCAAGGTGCTAATTATTAAGAAAATAGAAAAGTTCGATTATCTCGAAAACCATGCAACTTTTACTAAACCTGTAAGTCCTTTTTCGGGACCAGCCTGAGGTGCCCCATAGATGGGTAGAAGGTTATCCATTATTTACTGGACATCCTGTATAGGTGGTTACGAAATGTTGGTTACCAAACGGTACTAAAGGAACCCTATGATTTCCCGTAAATTTAACGATGGATATTTAACTTTGTCATATATGCTATACATTGTGCATTCATTTGTACAGTCAACGTCAAAAGTAAGTGATCAAAATCAACATTTCAAAATATCTATTGTCATGGCATCCCAAATATAACATGTTATATTAAAGTGCTAAATTAATTGATGTTTTAATTAGTCAAAAGAAAGTGATCATAACAGCTGTGCAAAACAGAAGCCTGACATGACATTTCTATCAAAAGCGTCAAACGTGAATTGAATACCAAAATAACGACATTCCAACAATATCGGCAAAAGAAGGATTTATGGCAAATAATTCCAAGATGTAATAAAAACTTATTTTAAATCTTGGCGTAAGGGAGATTGCTATTTTGTCACTTCGCATGTTTTTCGACGAACATAACCGATATTAACCGAAGTACTCCGAGGTTGTCCCAAAACCAAGATTTTATAGTTAAAACTTTAATTCGAAATGTTCAACGATGACTTAACTGTCATTGAGTTTTCAAAAATCGAAATAATGGTGATCACTTATTATGACACGTTATTGAGCTCATTTACTTTTGATCAACTACAATAGTCCGTAGCATTTGACTTAATGTATTGTATAGATAATTTTGGGACCCTATTTCATCAGTTTCTTTTGCTGTTGACTGTACTACTATTAAATCATCCTTCGATTGACGCTCGATGCAGTGTTAAGGTAAACTGTCGTGTACCAGGTGGACGTAACCACGTGCGAGCCGGTAGCAGCTTTCTGCAGCTCTGACGAGGACGGCGAAAACGACGGCATGCTACATTTCCTGCCCATCGCGCCTGAAATCGAAGACCCAGAGGTGAGTTGCCCGCTTTTAGTTTACCTTTAATACTAAATCAAATTCTGATTCTAATCATTCAAACAGCTTTTATAAATACGAGCTATGATTATTTCATCACGACAAAGATGTTAACTCATTACATTACATTAAATTACATTGAATCACGCCTGTTTCCCAGGGGGTGTAGGTAGACCACTTCTTTCCACTTGCTACGATCTTGACAAATTTATTTCGCTTCTTCCACATTCATACATCGAGTCATACAAGCACGTCGGCTTTGGGTACTTAAGATTCTGCCCTTTTCTAGTATTTCTCCGATTTGACTCGAAAAAGTACGCCTAGGGCGGCCCCTTCCGACCCGGTTTTAACTCTTTCAACGCAAATAAATACAAAATATCTCACACGTCAAATATGTTTGCTGTCTATCTTAATACTGTTCAACTTGTGTCGGCTGTGGCCGACGGTGGCGTCAGTGGCACGACTCTCGGTTGTCGGCCAGAGCAGTCTGGCGTTCAAAAGGTTAATTGGAATGTGCAATGTGCATTCTAGTTTATTAAGTTTGCATTTTGTCTTTGAAGTTTAAAAAGGAATAATAAAGATACTGGGCGACGATGAACATATACATTAGGTATATATAGGTAAATAAATATTTAAATAACCGGGCAATTGCATGTCGGACCATGCTCAGTGTACGGTTCTAAATGCGGTTTTATAAGCCGCAAGTGTGAGCTAATTTTCTTTTGTTATTTGGTGTATCTTGACGATTTTCGGCAGGTATAAACAGTTTAGCCGCCAAAATAATACATTTTTATTTACTTGTAGTGTTGGCTGTAGGGTCTGGGGACACGTAATGTACCACTGACGGAAATAATTATTTTATACTTATATATTTCCTACACGATAAGATAAAAAATCACACTTGCTCTAAATGTAGCTGAGTGTCCCTGTCTTTAAGCTTCCTTACCCTACTATATAAGAAACATGATTTAATGTAATTTTTTGCTGAACTTTTAAGCTGGGAGTACTGTACGCAATCGAGTATCATCGATGTCAGTGGCGGCGGGGAGCCCCTTTCTCGGATTGAAAACACTATACCAACTGGGGTAACACGTAACGCGTTGGTAATTTTGCAGGATGGCTGGGCGGCGACACAAGAAACAGTGACCCCTACGGAAACGCCAGAAAAACTCGAGCCTGCAGCCAAAAGGGCGAAAAGCAAAACCTATGACATCTCCCTGAAAATAGCTCCGCCTGGTGAGTAGAAGTTATGTATTATGATATGAGATGCGTGATTGCCAAAGTGAAGTGTCTTCATAGCAATTTTTTTTTTTCAGAACAACCGTTGTCCTTTGGTGGTAAAAACAAACAGGCGGCAAGCAGCAAAAAAGTAGCGGGCAGACCGAGAAAATAAATTTGAGCTTTTTTTCAAAAGTGTTTCATTTCGTGCAAAAAACGGGTGCAGACTCGTGGTCACCCCAGTTTGTCACCCCAGTGCCTTTCGACGGAGCCCTGCCTATGGCAGGGCTCCTATTTCTGAGCGATTTGCCCTTCGGGCATCTTAAGATACCTAACGAACCTAACCTACCTACTTTTGCGGAATAAAAATTATTTCTGACGAATAACCGACTAAAGCGAATAGCACTGGGGTGACAAACTGGTGTGACCACGAGTCATCCGCTCAAAAAACAACAACAGTGTTTGTAGGAGAAAAACATTTATTTTGCAAAAAGAAATAATCAATTTGATTCTTTAATAAAATTCGTATTAGAGATACAAGTAAGTACTTATCGACTCTGTATAAATAAATC
>CAWYPN010000139.1:0-10126 GCA_963966035.1 Acleris laterana
GAACATACCGGGGAATGCCTTGTACCCGCTTAAGTACTTCCTCCAAATATGATCCCCTATATATGGCCGCCCGTCAAGGATAAAGGATAAGATTAGTAAAAAAAAAATTAAGGTAGGGTGAGTTAGTTACATGCTATAACGTGTATATTCCACTAATCAGACAATTTGAGAGTACAGAAGGGGGAGGAGGAGGAGAAGGGTGAATTGATTACGAAAAATATATACTTAATCTGACGATTTCCACAAGCCGAAGTAATAAAAATTCATCGATAAAGTTTAATGCGTGCAGCTACGTGATGCCTATATTATTCCCACGTTTCTATTCCTCTCTCACTCTTTCTCTATCTCTCACTCCGTCCCCACCGATGAAAATGATAATTATATTTAAAAAAAAATACATATATACACATTCTTCTTAAAAAACATACCTACACTTTTTTATTAGCATGCTATTTCCTGAGATGTTCAACTAATTAAGTGCAATCATTTAAAAAAAATGTCCGATGAGGCGGAGCGCTCCAGATAATCGTCGGATTATGAGAAAGCACGTCTAGGGCATAAAGATGAACCATATAATATCTTAATCTGACGAGCTCGAGTATGTCAATGCAACAGTTTTTTTTCATTTTGGAATATCTCCCCCTCTCCCCCCCGTATAGCCGCTCCCCCCACTGATGAAAAGGTTATATATTATATGTTTCTTTTCCTTTTTATCAAAATAGGTCTCTGTGACGCTCGAGTAACTCCCGATTTAGCATCGTGGGCTCCCCTACTAAGTATAAATAAAAGTGATAGTTAGAGGTAGTGATGATGACGGAATAATCTAGGAACATTTGTTAGAAAACTCTTCAAAAACGAAACATTGAAGAATTAAGCTACTTATACATCTTTAACTTCTTTACATAGCATAAAACAAAGTGACTCCCGCTGTCTGTATGATTAATCTTTCAAACTACGCAACGGATTGAAATGCTGTTTTCATCAAGAGGAAGGTTTTTATGTAAAATAAATTCTGGTTTAGGTATACTGGGGTTACAATAAACTCACATAAATAGTGGCAAAGCGAGGACGGGACACTAGTTAAAGATATAAAATAATGGCGTGGTAGAAATAGTTTCGCGCTGACTTTTATTACGATTTCTCTACACCCACGAATGACTATTATGAGTGTGTTGAATTTTACATTTCAGTGATGTCTGTCCTGCCTGACTGAGATCTCGGAATATTGCCAACACAGCCCACATTAGTTTTCGTTAGGTGGTAATAATTCCTACTACGCATGTAGTAGATACATTATACACCGTGTTTTTTTTTATTTACGATAACTTTAAGGGAACGTTCTTTAGGTCAAATAAAGTTAATTTCTCAAAGACAGACAAATGATAACTCTTACTGTTTTAAAGATACCTACTTAATTTTTAAATTTAATCAGTTAATCACGTTAAACTAGTATAAAAGGCTCTTAATGGATAACAACAATTTTCTTTTAATTCTTATGAGTAAAGAGTTTCCAATTGTTAGGTTTGTATTACATACGCGTCCATGGAATTAGTAAGTACTAACGTACTGCTGGAAGGTGCACTACACCGATAACGCGAGCCGAAAGAAATGTACTAAAGCTTACTGCGTCCCTTTCTAAAGGTGACCATATTTGAATGGCAATTTACGGACAAATTAATTTTACTAACCGGAGAGGCAGTAAACGAAACAATATTTACTTATTCAACTGTTACTCTTATTCTTACTTATTCAACTTACTCCCAAATCGATATCTGTGGATCTTTGGATCTGTGTGGTCTCCGACAACTAATCCGTTGACAAATTGAGGAACAGTAGCCGCCATCTTGAACTTTTTAGTTATTCAACTGATTGTCTCCAAAATCGATATCTGGGCATCTGTGACCACACAGATGCCCAGATATCGATTTTGGAGACGTCAACCGTCAACCGTCAATGAATCCGTGGACAGTCTGAGAAAAAGCAGCTGCCGTCTTGAACTTCTTAATAAGAGCAGGTAGAACAAAATACAAGCATTGAAAGCTTTCAAACAAAATCTAGTATTAAGTTGTCATTAAAGTGTCAATTTCGAATTATAGGAGACCACACGGAATACACAGATCCCCAGATCCACATACAGGTACATTTCTTTCGGCTCGCGTTATCGGTGGAAAAATGCACCTTCCAGATGTACGTTATTACTTACTAATTCCATGGTTACGCCAACATTGAAGTATTATTTGACACTCACTATTAATTAACTCTAAAGGCCCTTTTAGAATGATCAAAGATATAACATTCAATAACTTTGTTCTAAACAGAAAAAAAAATTTTTTTTGCAATATTTAAAAATCTAGTCTACCAATTAGTTTCTATGGATATACCTAGTAATATGCCGAAGTTATCGTAAATCAAAAAAAACACGGTGTATACCTATTTTATTTAGAACATATCCAAAAGAGCGGTAATAGTTATATTATGGTGACTGGTACATAACGAAGCTTCTTAAGGTACGAGTACCAGCTGAGGGTCTAATGACTGGCACGAGTATCTTTAGAGCTAATTATGTACCGTTGTATAATTAAGATTTTCTAGAAGCTTAAAATGATAACAAAATTAAACAATAGTAAACTTTTCTTGTATACGTTCCTTGATTTTTCTACAAATTTTGTAGACATAATTACTTGTCGACAAAGGAGTCATTTTCATTATTTCAATTGGCGTTAATAGTTTAAGAATTTGACTGTTAATATAATTGCTTGCAAATTTCAATAGTTACTAATACAGTTCTGACAATTTATCGTAAAAATTGGAATGCCAAACGAAACGCCGCCAATTTGTGATATCCATATTAAGTGTAACCATGGTAACCAAATAACAAATAAATGAATATCTGGGGGCACGGAAGTGCCCCCGTGAAGTCGACCAAAAGAGCAAAAATGGCACGGGCGAACCATCCTTCTCTTGAAGCAATTCGGGCCATTTTCGATCCCCTGTAAGTTCGACGGGGAAAAAACTTTCAATGAAATTTTCAATGACCAAGAGAGCATTACATAGCGTACATACATACATTAAAACACGTCTGTTTCGCTACGATCCTGGCAAATCTCTTTCGCTTCTTCCACATTCATACATAGAGTCATGCATACATGTCGGATTCGGTTACTTAAGATTCGGCCCTTTTCCAGTATTTCTCCGATTTGATTCGAAAAAGTACGCCTAAGGCCCTTTCCTGTAGGAAGGGGCTTTAGGCGTACACCCTTCCACGCACAATCGCTCTGTATATCTCTTTCGTGAATCTTCTTTTATCCATCCTTTCCAAAATACCAAACCATCGAAGCATGCCCTTTTCAATGATAGTCACTACATCTTCTTTTAGTCCACATTTCTCTCTGACCTTTTCATTCCTTACTCTATAAAATAGTTTCACAACACACATACTACGCAAAGAGCGCATTTTAACTGAATTAAAGCAATTATTGCAAGTCAAAGTTCCTTAATTTTGTCACTGTCTGGCTCACCGATTATCAAAATTCTTTGGACACAGTTATTGTTTAGCCTATAAAGCAAGGGAATTTTTCTAAATATACAATCAAAGTAAATAACTTTGCAATGTGGCGAACGCACTCATTTATGATATTTGACCTCTTATCGTTAGCGATTTGGATTTTGTTTGGGTCATATCTGTATTTCTTGGCCGAATTTAATTTTCATTTCTATTTTGGTGATCTCTTCTACGGTATTTTCATATTATGTTAAAAAAATAGATTTTATAAATCCATGCATATTCACTTTGGGAGCAGATATCCAACCACTTTGTCATAAATTGATCGCTTGTTAGTGAGCTAACAACATTTTATAGTAATTGTTATAATAATTGTTACAGACCTGTTAGTACCATGGCATCTCTCATTATAGAACAGTTTTCACGCTAAGGTTACGTTATAGGTGGTATTCTGATACCGTGGACGATATCAATATTAGCGGTCTATAGTAGGCGAGTAGAAAAAATGTATAAGTTTACTGTAGGTATTTATTTTATGTCCATCTTTTACTTTTCAAATAGTAAGCTAGTATTTATTCAAGAAATGTTTAAGCTTCTTTACAGTATGTCTAGACACTGAACCGATTTCGATTTAGTTTTGATTATTAATAGAGTCACTCAAACTCGAATAATACGTATTTATACGAGCAGTTACAGGGATCATCCTATATTGACCCGACTGTAATAAAAACTGGTTGGGCCAGTCATGACACTCATGACATTACGACAGCTCTGAAAGTAGGTGACGCAAATACGTCGCAGATTTTAACTACGTTATTAAGTATTGTAAACATACCTAATTGGTGAATAAAGATACGGAAACATACTTTTTATACTTCTTAGTATAAGTTACTCGAAGTTTTAAAAAATACTTATTGTTTGTTATTGTTATTATTTGTATACAGTGCACATTGTAAGTTTTCGGTAGAAAATGAAATAAAATCATCGGTATTTTGACAAGAATCCGTGCAATTAATATAGATTTGTAAAGTATAGCTCAGTTAACCAGGTCGGCGCGGCGCCTAATGACGGGTGAGCTTCAATTTATGTGAGAACACGAATTATTTTTCTTTGTGATACTTAATGTAAAACCAAAACCTATATCTTGGCGTTAATATACTTACTTGTAGACTAGAAAATATAAATTGATTTACGAAATTAAAGTATTCAAATGAAATTTCATTATCGGGTCAAGTTTTTAAGTCCACCAAAGTATTTAGATAGGTATGTATGATTTTTCCAAAATCCGACTAATTATAACATTTTGATTGAAGTTTCTGGACCCTATATAAACCGCGGTTAGATAAGTAACTAGGTATTTGCTTCAAATTAAATTTGACATTTAGCACTTGCAAAAGTGTAAAATTTTAATTGGAAGTAACATTATCGGTTTTTTCTTCGAGCTTGTCCGGACTCACTGCCGCGTATAAAAATCCGCCCGCGGCTTCAATATCAACACTCGCAATAAACACGACGTGCACAAACCGCCTGCTATCTTACTCTAACTTTTAAAAATGGTGCTTCTTGCTATAGAACTGAGGTTAAAGTAAGGCACCAATCAACTTCTGCATTTCTTATTGCCAGTCTAATTCGCGCTTTTTTGGGAGCGGGCAGTAACGGTCCCCACGCTCAAAAAGTTGCGTAATCCCACTTTATTGTAAAATAAGAAACATACTTAATCTACTATACCTACTAACAACTGTATGAAATAATGATGTGTCATTTGGTTCTTTTTCGTCTTTCAACGAACCTACATAGATGTCGAACCTACATTAAATTTTCAAAAAATGGGGCATGAGCAGAGCATGTCTCAATCAATTAAAATCGTGTAGAGTTACCGATGGGGCCCTCTGGGCAAATGACATATCGTTGTGAGGTCTGGCTTTGTGTTTATTTGATTTCCTCGCGGATCGGTTAATTGATACGTACGCTTTGTCGAATGATCGAATATTCCGAGCTGGGGAACGACGGCAGCAGGCCGGGTCCATGCGCGGCGGCGTGGCAGGCGAGCTTTGCCGGCTATGTTGTGTCGGTCGTATGCGCAAGGACGGTCGCATTCATGCACTGGTTACGAGATATATGTGTGTCACACATTCGTATTTAGTTTATTGCAGATTTATACGCCCTGAGCGCTGATCGGCGTCGACCACCGTACGTATGTTCTATAAGTTTCGACGAAGTACTTGTTTCATGTTATAGTTTTATAATTTACCAGCTGTTGCTCGGAAAAATAAAGCATAGTCTATGTTACTCAGGGACAATGTAACATTCTAATGGTGAAAGAATTTTCGACATCCGTCCAGTAGATAGTTTTTGAGTTTATTCGTTACAAACATACAAAAATACAAAATATTTACTCTTTATAATATTAGTGTAGGTAATCCATTCTCGGTGATTGCTTTCATAACTATTGGTTGGGCTAATGTTTCAATAATCGATGTTTTTTACTAAGGTTTAAAATATTATTATTATTAATTTATTTATTTTGTTAAACCAACAACAAAAATTACAAATAAAACAAAAAAAGCCCTGGAAAACTGTAAGGGCAGTTTGACTGCAGGAAGACTTTAAAAGAACAGTAAGTACTATAATCTCAATATTATACATCTTCTTTTAACAATATATATATATATGAAAGAAGATGTCCTGACTGACTGCCTCATCAACGCCCAGCCCAAACCGCTTAAGAAAAAAATTTGGAATTTTGAGGGAAAGTTGATTTTATAACGTAGACGTCATTTAAGAATTCAAAATTCAGCCCTACATATATACATACATTAAATCACGCCTGTTTCCCAGAGGGGTAGGCAGAGACCACCTCTTTCCACTTGCTACGATCTTGACAAATTTCTTTCGCTTCTTCCACATTCATACATCGAGTCATGCACGCACGTCGGTTTCGGGTACGATTCGGCCCTTTTCCAGTATTTCACCGATTTGACTCGAAAAAGTATGATTGTATGAGAAAAAAATATTTTATTGGGCCAATTTACTTGAAGCTTGGTAGAACAGCTCTTCAATGCAAATAATGAGACACGTATTTCAGCGATTACTAAAGTTCAAACCCTAGAGGGATTAAATGGGGTTGCAAAGTTTATACGGGAAAAAATATTTTCGTGGTCAAATATACATGAAACTTGGTAGAAAATGCTCTACAAAGCTAATAATGAGATACATATTTCAGCGATTACTACAATTTAACCCCTAAAGTGATGAAAGTGGGTTGTAAAGTTTGTATACAAAAAGCATTTTTATTATCAAATTAACTTAAAATTTGGTAAAAATGCTCTGCAATGTAAATAATGAGACAGGTATTTCAGCGATTACTAACATTCAATCCCTTGAGGGATGAAACGGGGGTTGCAAAGTTTCTATAGGAAAAATGTTTTTATGGTCTGATTTACTTTATAAGTGGTAGAAATGCTCTTCAATGCCAATAATCTACCTAAAAGTGTAAATGGCAAAATACGTAGACGTAGTAGAAAATTGTATGGTATAATTATATTTTTGAAGTGAGAGACGAGACGTGGAAAATGTTGTAAAGGCTGTAATTATTTATACTGTGATTATTAATAAAAAATATGGTTTTCGGCGATTTTGGATAAACTTACGGGTAAATTGGCGGTAGGAGTTTTTATGGGATTTTGATAATTTATAAAAATACTTTAGACGCTTTAGAAAAAACTTTACCAAATGTATTGGTTGAGTAGGACATAAGTCATTTTTGAAATGAGACATGTGAAAATTGGTGTTTAGGCTATTGTTTATTAATAAAAATTAGATTAAAGAGTAAAGTGATGAACTGATGAAATGGGATGTAGAAGTTATTTAGTGAGTTCGGTTATTTGATTAAAGAGTAAAGTGATGAACTGATGAAATGGGATGTAGAAGTTATTTAGTGAGTTCGGTTATTTGATTAAAGAGTAAAGTGATGAACTGATGAAATGGGATGTAGAAGTTATTTAGTGAGTTCGGTTATTTGATTAAAGAGTAAAGTGATGAACTGATGAAATGGGATGTAGAAGTTATTTAGTGAGTTCGGTTATTTGATTAAAGAGTAAAGTGATGAACTGATGAAATGGGATGTAGAAGTTATTTAGTGAGTTCGGTTATTTTTTAAGTGAGAAACGTGTAAAAAAATAACTTTCGGATATTTAGGAAAAAATATCCCTGTAAATGGCGTTGGTAAATTGGCAGAAGAAGTTTACGCGAGTTTGATTATTTTTGAAGCGATAAATGTGAAAATGTAAATTTTGTATTTATATCTATGGAGGTGAAATAAAATTTGCCAGAGAGTTCGTTCATTTTTGAAATGAGAATCGTGATTCGTGCATATCGTTTTTCAGGATTTAAATGAAAAAATTACCTACGGCAAATTCGGAAAAAAGGGTGAAATAGAGTTTGTAGGTACCGGAGGCATATAAGGCCCACCTAAATGGAAAATGTAATATTTTAAAGCAGGGATGGCTGAACAAAAAAAACACGTACAATATAGACTCTTCATTTAATTACTTATACTTAGAGACGAATTATTTGCAATATATCTAAATAATACTCAAAATAGCATAGTCATTTTAATATGCCCATTTTGGGCCTTTTTAAACTATGCGCTGTTATTATGGCCCATTCAAATAATCAACATTAATAAACATTTTCGAGCTTTCTTACGATTCACCATTTAGTTTCTTATTTGTTATGACATTTGAGATCACAGAATCAGTAGCAGCAACTTACTATGAAAAAAAAAACCACCATGGGCCGTATTTTACTTATGAATACAAAAATAACCCACATTTTCATAGAATATTCATTAAAAAACAAAACAGTGACAACTTCAGCTTAAGCCTAATCAACATAATATGTTAACACCAAAAACTATGAAATCTAACACATACAAAAAAATTATTCCGATTCTGTGGGCCTTATTCCACCCTATAAAATATAAACTAAGTAAATATGTAGCTAACGATCACTTTTCGACAGTAAGTATTGGGTCTCTTCATAGCTTTTTGGTGGATTTTTCATATTTCAGGTGATTTCTGAGAGTTCTTCGGGTTACTTTGTAACGTGCGGCCGGTTGACGTTGTCAGTTGTTTATTAATTACTGATGCCATTACTGCACACATATTTGACTCTGACCAAAGGGCTCGCTTTTTTTACCGGAGGAGACGACATTTTTACCTAAAACAAAGAAACTAATAAGTAATAAGTAGTGTTTATACGTATTTAATATAAAATTAAATCTGGAATCATTATAATACAGATCCGGATACTTCTATTAAAAATGGATCTGGATTGCAATCATTTTGTACAGGATAAAAAACACCCTTTATTTCGTCTTAAAATAAGTATCTTTTATTTGCTTATGTGTTCTCGACATTTAGTTTCATATGGGTATTAAAGCCCAGGCAACCGGGCCTTAATACCCTCAACATCATAGGGCCTTATTAGCCTAACTACAATGTTCAAGAAAAACGACCACATTAAATATAAAAATATGCAATAGATCATAATCTTACCTTTTCCCCAACAGTTGAATTAACCAGTATCACGTTGAACTTAATAGAAATTAAAATTTAACACAACAGTCTTATTTAAGCATCATCTAAAATTATCCAAAATAATAAGAACACTCCCCGCGTGTAACCGCACTGGTTGTTCGGACGCCACTGACAAGATGGTGGCGCGTACAAAGTGAAGCGATGTTGCCAGATCGGTGTTTCTCAAATGTCTATGTGTGCGTAAAACCCTTTGGCGAATTTGTTATCGTAACAGTATTTTTTGAGTAGTGGGCCTTATTTACCGCTGGGCCTTATATGCCTCGGGTACCTCGACCCGGTTCCGCATCGCACTGCAGGGGGTGTCCGATGCGGCTATGCCCCGGTCGAGGCGCCTTTTTACCCGCAAGAGGGTGTACTGGTGGTCCGCGGAGATTGCGGCCCTGCGGATCACCAGCAACAGTGCCCGCCACGCCTACCAGCACTATGGGAATTTGGTCATTTTTGAAGTGAAAAATGTGGAAATTAGTTTTAAGGTTACCTACTAAGTATTTACCTATAAATAAAAATTATGACTGAACGAGTTCTATACATGGAACTCGGAATAATCACCGTTATAAAAATAAAAACGAGTTTTAAAACAAGGCTTTCACAGAGTGAATAGCTGTTGAAAGTTTCTGTGTTTTTTTAGCCAGGTATATGAATGATAACATCTAAATAGTGCAACATCCGGTGTTTTTCAAACATTTGCACCTTAAAAGAAAAGTTAATCAAGAGCAAACCCATTAGCAGTAAAAAAATAAGTAAAGACGAAAACTTGGGATCTATGTAAGACGGCTTACTGTAAAGTTTGTATCGACTTTAAGTAATTTTCGAAGTTACGTACCTGCAACATAATTATGAAAATGGGCATTGAGACTACTATTACAAAGAAAATATTCAGTTTTGTTGTTTTTCGAAAATCTTCTGCTAATCGGGCTAAATAAGTTTTTTGTGTAGAAATTAAGGAAGTAATTAGATGACTAAATTATCTATATGTTTTATCTAGAGTCGTGTTTTTTATACCTGTAATGCTGACAGTAGGGCA
>CAWYPN010000140.1:0-12362 GCA_963966035.1 Acleris laterana
CAGCAAGGGGACACTCCAAGCTGCGCGCCCGCGCCGCCGGAGCCGCGCGCGCCTCGCGTGCCACCTACTGGGCGAGCCTCGCTTACGTTGCCGACCCCGGTGCGTAGGACCGTCACGTACACGGATGAGGTAGGCATTGGGTTTGGGTCTAAAATGGTAAAGTACCTTGGGCATAATAATGTAGTAAACAACTGTTTGCCTGGAATGTCTATGGACCACCTGATCTCAAGAATCTCTGCTGACACATTCAGTCGTGGGACAACATTGGTAGTGTTATTAGGTAATAGTTTGGTGTTTAGTAAATATGACTTATTAAATTTGTCTGAGGCCCTCACTGAAGTTAGCAAAGGTGATATAGGTAAAATAATTATTTGCGCTTGTCTGTTTTCCCACCAATTAACAAATAAAGGTAACAGAAATATTGATTATTTTAACTCGATATTATATAAAATGTCATTATACAATTCAAAAATTTAATTTTTTGATACAAATAAATTTGTAAAAAAGTTCGATTTGACGCATAACTATTGTTATTTACCACGTAGGTACTTAGATGAGTGTGCTAATTTGCTAGCATATAATATTTTAGACTCCGCTATGACTAGCATAGCGAGCGACTGTAGGACGGAGCCTGCGCTGAGTTTTATTAGCGCCGGCCCCGCGCCGGAGCTGCCAGTTCATTTAAACTGACAGCTTCGACAACGGCCGCGGCTGTCGTCCGCGGCGACAGTCGCGGCGGCCCCGTGCCTGCCCACAGGCCGACGAACATTAAAAATAAGTTTAGTAATAATGTAATAAATATAAGGCCTGTACCGAAAAGTTTTTTTACAAACTCTGCACATGATATGGTACTGGTCAGTAATCATATTTTTATTTTTTATTTTATGA
The DNA here is from genome assembly GCA_963966035.1 of Acleris laterana. Taxonomy (NCBI): domain Eukaryota; kingdom Metazoa; phylum Arthropoda; class Insecta; order Lepidoptera; family Tortricidae; genus Acleris; species Acleris laterana. Next base: position 889 of record CAWYPN010000140.1, read on the forward strand.
CTTCGTTTCTGTCATTTTGAACTGTCAATTGACATAATTATCTCCGGAAAAATATCGCTTTTATTTAAAATGCAGGACGATAAAATAATTCGAAGAGAAAATGTTCTGCGAATTTACTTGGATAATCCTAATTCCACTTTTGCGTCGGTCGGAAAGAGAGTAAATATGAGTCGTGCCACAGTTCGAAATATTGTTAACCGATACTTAAACGAGTATAGAATTCAAGACAAAGCTCGGAGTGGACGACCGACAGGTCCTTCAAATAAAAAAATAGAAAAGAAAATAGTGACCACTTACAAAAATAATTGTAATCTGTCTGTGCGAGATGTGGCAAAAAAAGTTAAAACAAGTGCATCTATGGTTCAAAGAGCAAAAGTGCGTCAGAATTTAAAAACCTACAAAAAAGTAAAAGCCCCTAAACAGTCGGTAAAACAATACAATACCTCCGTAACAAGGTCGCGAAAACTTTACAAACTGCTGTGCAATTTGGGTGGAACATGCGTTCTTTTGGACGATGAGACATATGTGAAAAAGGATTTTTCGACTTTACCGGGTGACCAATTCTTCACTACCGAGAATAAAGAGAATATTAGCGATAAGAATAAGTACATTTTTATGGAAAAATTCGGAGAAAAATATTTGATCTGGCAAGCAATACTCGTATGTTCCTGTGGGAAACGCACGGGGTCATTTATAACGAAAGGGACCATAAATGGTGATATTTATGTTCAAAAATGTATAAAAGGGTTTTTATTACCATTTATAAGGAAACATGAAGGGAATGTGTTGTTTTGGCCCGATCTGGCTACTTCACATTATGCCAAAGCAACACAGGAGTGTCTTGCTTCGAATAATGTGCAATGTGTGCAGAAAGAAATGAACCCCCCTAACTGCCCCCAACTACGACCCATTGAGCGGTATTGGGCGTTAGTAAAAGCGGAACTACGTAAAAACTGTGCTCCAGCAATATCAGAGGAAGATTTTAAAAAGAAATGGAAAAAACATGCCAGCAAAGTCTCCGAAACCACTGTGCAGAACTTAATGGCGGGCTTGAAGAAAAAAATTCGCTGCTTCAGCCGCCAAACCCTTAAACCATAAAATGTGTATATTTATTGTAAATAGGCACAATTACTCATAATAACTAAAATAAAATATTTTTATTATTAGTTACAGTTTTATTGTTATCGTGAATATGGTATGTAAAAAAACTTTTCGGTACAGGCCATAATTCATCAGAATATACAGGGATTTTCTAGTAAGGAACTAGAAATTAGTTTGTTTATAGATAGTGCTAATATACACGTTTTATGTGTCACTGAGCATTGGCTTAAGAGTCATGAGTGCATGTTTAATTTTAATAATCATGATATTGTTAGCATGTTTGCTAGACAATCTTGCGGTCGAGGCGGATCCCTGATTATGGTCAGACGAAACATTAAATGTAAGGAGCGCAAAGATATTGTTGCGAAGTCAGTTGAACGTCATATTGAACTTGCGTGTGTTGAATTGGAACAATTTATTATTATTTGCGTGTACCCCCTACGGCGGATTACAGGCTTTTTGAGAGCATTTTAGAGAATGTTCTGAGTTGTGTTTTTAATACTCAAAAGTGTATTGTTGTTTGTGGTGATTTTAATGTTAATCTGCTGGACAAATCACCCACCTCTGTTAATTTACTGAGTGCTTTTAAATCTTTCAATTTAGTCAATCTGTTCTATGAGCCAACAAGAATTACAGCAACGAGTGCTACGTGTATTGATAATATATTTAGTAATTTTGACCCTGTTCAGAAATCCGTAATCAATATCTTAAGTTCGGATCACTGCGGCCAGCAAGCTTCCTTTAAGGGGAAGACTGATAATGCCCCCCAAGAGTTTATACTTAGACAAATTACTGAAAATCGATTGGAATTATTTAAAAATAAGGTCACTAACCAACTAAGTTATATGACGTGTACTGGGGAAGATCCGGATACCTTATGTACTTCTTTATTTAGTTGTATTATTAAGGAATTTGATGCATGCTTTAGTCTGAAAAAGGTAAAAGCCAAGCTAGGTACGAAATTTAATGATTGGGCTACACCGGAGATTCATGAAAAGAGGTACAAATTGTATGAGTTGTATGCTATGAGAGCTGTCGATCATAGGCCTGAGTTTCTAGAGTACGTCAAAAATTATTCTAAGGAATTCAAGCAGATTTGTGCTGCTGCGAAGTCCGAGTACTATTCGAATAAAATTTGTAAATCTGACAACAAGATTAAAACCGTTTGGAATGTAATTAACACTGAAACCGGTAGAACTAGAATTAGAGACCCGCACTACAGCCTGCAAGTTGAAGATACTCTAGTAAACTCTGACCTTGATGTGGCAAAAGAATTCGAGCGGTTTTTTACGAATATACCTTTGGAGACCACTAAATCTTTACTATCATCTCCTGATAAGGCTGAAATATTATTAAGATCTAATGTTAAGGAATGCACAAATGTGTTTAAATTTTATCATGTCACCTCCAAAGTTGTGATCAAAACGTTTAGGTCTCTTAATATCAAAAAGACTGAAGATCTTTGGGGCCTCTCAGTTACAGTACTCAACTCCATCTTAGAGTCAACTGCGCCTTACCTAGCTACTATGTTTAACAAGTGTGTCGATACTGGAGTATTTCCTGATCTCATGAAACATAGTAAGATCATACCCTTGTTTAAGTCAGGGGCTAAATCAGACCCCACAAATTTTAGACCGATTTCAATACTACCAGCACTAAGTAAAGTTTTTGAGAAATTAATTCTTAATCAAATATCCTCACACTTTAATCAATACAAGCTACTTCATAGCAGTCAATTCGGATTTACCAAAGGACGATCTACTACCGATGCCGGTTCAACTTTGGTAAAACATATCTTTGATGCCTGGGAGAAATCATTGGATATAATTGGAGTGTTTTGTGATCTGTCCAAGGCATTTGATTGTGTTGATCATGTTACGTTAGTGCGGAAGTTAAGCTACTATGGCATCAAAAACGCAATCATTCTCTTAAGATCCATTCATCAGATCTATGATGTATCTAATAAAATATTTTTTTCTAACTAGATCCATTACGCGGAAGTATGGATCTAATGAGATATTATTTGTCACCTGATACATCTTTCTACCCAGTTGCAAGAAATGGATCTACGGAGAATATTTTTCTCAGTAGATACATTGTCCATCTCTGGAACAGATCTAGGGAGAAAACTTTCTCAATGGGTCCATTTATTCATTTGTCCATGTATCTAATGACATCATTATTCCCGCTAGATCCATTTTATCAGATCCATACTAGATCTGGTGAGACTTTATTCTCATTAGATCCATTGATGCTACCGATAGTGGATCCACTGAGAACATATTCCCACTAGATCAATTTTATCAGAGCCAGTATGGATCTGGTGAAACTTTATTCTCACTAGATCCATTGATGCTACCGATAGTGGATCCACTGAGAACATATTCCCACTAGATCCATTTTATCAGAGCCAGTATGGATCTGGTGAAACTTTATTCTCATTAGATCCATTGATGCTACCGATAGTGGATCCACTGAGAACATATTCCCACTAGATCCATTTTATCAGAGCCAGTATGGATCTGGTGAAACTTTATTCTCACTAGGTCCATTGATGCTACCGATAGTGGATCCACTGAGAACATATTCCCGCTAGATCTACTCGTCTCATAGACTACATCGTTAACTCTCTTTAGATAGAATGATGAATTGGCCACTTGTAGCATTAATCATGATAGTAAAATACCGGTACTTGTCACTGCTGTTTGTCATATTACAGAGATACTTATCATTTGCTTAGGTAAACTGAACAATGAGTGAACTTCAATTTATTAAGAGTGGACGCGGGAAAGTCCTCTTGTTTGAGGGATATAGGTTCCATACTCACGTAAAATACAAGAAAGGGACTAGTCTCTGGCGGTGTGAAAATTATAAAAAAACAAAATTAAAGTGTAAAGGATCTGTAACGTTATCCGCGGTAAGTATTTGCCAAAATGCAAAAAAATAATTTACATGAATTTAGATTGATTGTGAAGTAAAAAACACGTGATTTTATAAATTTTATATACTTCTCGTTTTTTGGTTTTAGGACGAATCTGATATTGTAATACGGAAACCTCACTGCGAAAAATACATGCCTGATGAAACGCATAACCTGATAGAGGCCACCATTAGTGACCATTGTGCTGAAGCTTCCATGGGTAGAGAACCGGCTCCTCGTGTTTATAAAAAAGCCTTAGCAATAATTACAGAGAAAGGCTGGCACTTTGCATCGAATAAACCTGTCCCGACGTTTGATGAGAAAAAATCCTCGATTTATCGACATAGAAATAAAATTGCCGGTGTTAATAAAATATGCCGTAATGATGCCGAAAATGTGGAAGTACCAAATCAATACAAGGATTTTCTGTTAGCAGATTACAACCATGAAGGCATGAGAATTGTAATATTTAGTTTACATGAAGCTCGGGAATGTTTAATCCAATCAAAACACATATTTATGGATGGAACGTACAAAGCATGCCCTTCACCATTCCGACAAATTTACACGATTCACGCTGACATTGGCAGTAGCTCAGAACACACTAATATAGTGCCTTTGGTTTTTGCCTTTATGACACATCAAACGAAGGAATCTTACGCGATACTTTTCAGTTTGATAAAGTCCCAGGTGCCAGATTGGCAACCTAAGGAAGTAACGTTGGACTTTGAAAAAGCGGCAATTAAAGCTTTATCGGAAATGAAACTTAAAATATTGGGATGTCATTACCATTTTGTTAATGCCTTGTTTAAGAAAACAAGATTATTGGGCATAAAAAGGACGAAAAGCAACAACCGGATTATATCCCTTTGTAGCAAATTAGCACTACTGCCTGATTATTTAATACCCGATGGATGGAGCTACATTAAAAACGAAATGGACGCCAGTGAAGAGATGGACAAATTTACCGAGTATTTTTCATCTTATTGGATGAAAAATGAATTTTACCGTATGTGGTGCATGTATGGTCAACAGCACAGAACTAATAATAGCTGCGAGGGCTGGCACCACAGCCTAAATGTAAATATTAATAAAAATGAAGCTCAGCTAGTGCAGGTTCTACATGTATTACTCCAAGAAGCGAAAATCAGTACTTTTCGAAGTCATCGACTTCAAAAATTTAAAAAAAGTTCGGCACCAAAACGACGCAAACAGGTCATAGAAAATGATGACCGAATTATAATTGCTCAAATGCAATTGACCAATGGAGACATTAGTATCGGGCATTTCTTGGAAAAATTGAGATAAATTCAAGCCTAGCAAAATGTGGGGCGGGCATGTTAACAGTTTGTCTTGAATGTAAACTGAATCAGCTTCTTTAGTAAATATATCTTTACAAAAAAAGATTTTTACGTAATTTGTGTACAGTCGACGCCATAAATATGTTTACATTTTAGTACCTCGTCACTTTACCCGCTATGACAATTTCAAATGGCAGTTTAAACATGACGCTAAATAGTAAACATATTTATGGCGTCGACTGTACACAAATGACTAATTAGTATTAATAATGTCATAAAATGTCCGATTGCTACGCAGAATGTTCACCACACAAAATACACATTTCTAACAATACTCACATCTGGCATTACCCGTCTTGTAAAATAACATTTTCTCAATAAGTATTACTTCCTAAAATAACTGTTTCTTGAATTAACCTTACTGGAAATGCTTTTCTAAAATTGAATGAAATCTGACTAGAATAACCATTTTCGAAAGTGGTAAATTATAAAAATATTGTTTTATAAATGGCCAATTCAAGCTATTGAAGTGGTTAAGAGCTGGTAATTTCCAGAAATGGTGATTAAACTTAAGTTATAATATTCACGGAGAATTTATCTGGCTAAATAGATTTTATTTTAATATCCCCAAGTACAGTCAGCAACACCAATATGTCTGTATACCAGTCTCAAAAATATGTATACATACTTTATTACGATGTTAATAAAGTTTATGTATACATATTTTTGAAACTTATATATGTACGGGTATGTTGGTGATCTTGACTAAACATTATTTACTTCTCATTAGATCCATGACAACACGTTAGATTTACTGAGAAAAATATTCTCCGTAGATCCATTTCTTGCAACTGGGTAGAAAGATGTATCAGGTGACAAATAATATCTCATTAGATCCATACTTCCGCGTAATGGATCTAGTTAGAAAAAAATATTTCATTAGATACATCATAGATCTGATGAATGGATCTTAAGAGAATGATTGCAAAAACGGTGCCCTTGATCTTCTTACATCTTACCTTGCTCATAGAACTCAGCGGGTAGACATTAACAGAACACAATCTTCTGGGTCATCTGTTGCTATGGGAGTGCCTCAAGGCTCTATCCTGGGCCCGTTCTTATTTTTAATCTATATTAACGATCTCCCGTATGTAGTGCGTGATAAACTTGAAATAGTCTTGTTTGCTGACGATACGTCACTTATATTCAAAGTGGATAGGAAACGGGATAATTATAATGACATCAATGTTGCGTTGTCTACAATTGTTGACTGGTTTACAGCCAACAACTTACTTTTAAATGCCAAGAAAACCAAGTGCATTAAATTTTCTCTTTCCAACGTGAAAAGTATGAATGTGGATAGAATAAGACTAGCAGATATTAGCGTAATTTTAGAGATGACGTAAAAGCCCCACGGGCTATGAAAGAAACCCCCCGGCAACGATCAAGAACTAGACAGCTCGCTCACCTCGTGAAGTCCGATAGCCCGGCCAACCTCCTGGTGGCGGTAGCTCCTTGATCCGCTGCGTTGCCTAGGTCTTTGTATGCACCAGAAATAGTCCACAACACCAATAGATAGACACCAAAGCACAGTGTTTAACGTCGCGTCAGTAGAGCGTGTGCGCGCGTTGACAGCCGATAGCGTAATAATAGCTGCGCGCGGGGTGGAGGTGCAGAGCCTCGTCGGTAAAGCCAAAGCACACGGAACAGCCCTCAGCGATGAACCAATCTAGATTCCATGATAGTTGCCTTTACTTTAATAATCAAATACTAAACATATTCCCCCCCGCTGCGAAATTGAAGATTTCCTGAATATAGAGCAGAAAGTGTACAGATTTGGACGTTATGATAGATAAGAACAGATAGCATTCCTTTTACATATTTTAACAGCTTACAGAATTTACAAGTTAAGTGCTATTACAGAGTCAAACCGAAACAATCGAATACAGCCTACCTAGTAGTGAAAAAAGATGCTTGGCAACCTTAGTTTAAAAAAGCTTTGCATTTAACGTTTTTATTGTAATATTAATTAAAGAATGGAAAGACTAAAGATTACGATTAGCGGTTAGTTAGTTATGCTATCATCACTTACAGGAAGCACGCAAAGTTTAACGACTGGTCGCTTAAAATCGCGCGCTCTACCATCATTCGAGCTCATACGAACTGTTGCGACCCGGACAACTCCATCAAGACCCGGATGGACGTCAATCACGCGTGCCACTGACCAAAGTAACGGTCGCAGGTTGTCGTCTTTCACGAGGACTAGATCGCCAATCTGAACAGGTCGGCTGTTCTCTGTCCACTTGTTTTTCTGATTTAAAGTATTAAGATAGTCCCTATGCCAGCGTTTCCAAAAATCAGAGTGTAAGCGCTGTATTAATTGCCACCGATCGGTAAGGGAGTTCCGGTCAGTAGCTTCACTTTTATCAGGCACAGCGGTTAGCGGGGAAAGTGCCACCGATCGGTAAGGGAGTTCCGGTCAGTAGCTTCACTTTTATCAGGCACAGCGGTTAGCGGGGGAAGTGTGACCTGGCGTTAAAACTGAGAAATCGTTAGGGTCATTACTAATTGCACAAAGAGGGCGGGAATTTAAGACAGCCTCAACTTGTACTATGAGCGTATGGAACTCCTCTAATGTTAGAAGGTGTTTTCCTACCACTCTCGACAAATGGCTTTTGACGGAGCGGACACCAGCCTCCCAGACACCTCCAAAATGAGGTGAGGAAGGAGGGTTAGTTTTAAATTCGATAGTCTCGTCAGCGGCTGCGACTTCCATGAGCGATGAAAGTTGGTTTTTTGCCCCTACGAAATTGGTGCCGCAGTCGCTAAGAATTAGCGAACACCGACCTCTACGGCCTATGAAGCGACGTAGAGCCGCGATGAAGGACTCGGTGGACAGATCATTAGCTACTTCAAGATGTAGGGCTTTGCTAGACAGACAAACGAATAGGCAAAGATAGATTTTTTCAGGTCGCACTCCCCGGCGGCGACGACCAAGAATGACCTGAAATGGACCAGCGTAATCACAACCCACGCGTTGAAACGCTTTGACGGCAGTTACCCTAACGCGCGGAAGGTTCCCCATGAGAGGTTGTGACGGCACAGGTTTGGCGCGAAAGCACGGAATGCACCCTGACAGACGTTTTGTTATAGCTCGACGAGCTGAAAGGACCCAAAAGTTTTGGGCTAAAAGAAACTGGACCATTTGAGGCCCGGCATGCAACGATTTTTTGTGAACGTCATCAATGATCAACACCGAAAGACGATGGTTAGACGGTAAAAGAATAGGGTGTTTGGCATCATAGTCTAAGTCCGAATGTTGGAGCCTTCCTCCAACTCGAAGCACGTTGTCTGCAGATAGAAAAGGACCTAGTTTGCGAAATGGCTTTGACAAAGACTTATTTTCTTTGAGCGCCTGGATCTCTGTAGCGAAACATGATTTTTGACAACCTTTTACTAACGAAAGAAGAGCATCATCCAACTCTCGTTCACATATTGGACCAGAATATGTTCTCTGCTTACGCAAAATACTCAGATACCTAAGTACGGTCGCAGTTACTCGCAGGATTTTCTTCAGAGAAGAGAACCGGAGTAAGAGCTCCTGTATGGAATCAATCTCTTGTGTTACTACAAGAGCTGATTTTCGTTCTTCTTGACGTAATTCTTTTGTGACGTCAGATGACATGGGAAGAGTTGTAGTCCGTGGCCAATGCTGGGAAGGATAAGAAAGAAATATTGGTCCTGACCACCATAGAGGATGGACAAGCAAATCATTTGGTAACAAGCCCCTTGAGGCAGCATCAGCTGGGTTGTCATGCGTGCTTATGTAGTTCCATTGCGCGGAAGGTATTTTCCGCTGAATTTTAGCCACCCGGTTTCCAACAAATATTTTCCACTTGGATGAATGGGAAGCGATCCAAGAGAGTGTGATAGTGGAGTCAGACCACGCATAGACTGATTCAATGGTAATCAATGATGACAAATGAGGAAGAACCGCGTCTATAAGATCCGAAAGCAAGCAGCAGGCACACAGCTCCAACCGCGGCAACGTTATCCGCTTGGTCGGCGCGACACGAGATTTAGCACTGACCAGATTAGTAACGAAGGACCCATCGTCCAGCTCTGCTCGCAAATAGGTTACGGCTGCAAAGCCAGAAAGAGACGCATCCGCGAACCCATGCAGTTGATAAGCAATAGCACGGGGATGGGTGATCTGCCGAGGCACGGCTAGATTCGTCAAATTGTTCAATTGACCCGAAATCTGGCGCCATGTATTTAAAATCTCTGCAGGAGGTTCCTGGTCCCAATCGAGACCCAGGAGCCAAAGTTGCTGTATCAAACACTTTGCTAAAAAGATGACGGGGGAAAGCAGCCCCAAAGGATCAAATACCCGAGATAGCTGGGAGAGTATCGTTCGCTTTGAAATCTCTGCAACAGGCGGATGGACCCTATATTGAAACTCGTCACGCGAAGAGTCCCAGTGCAACCCGAGTACTTTTATGACAGCTGGAGAATCTGCATCGAAAGAGGTTATAGTTTGCGTTAAACAATGCTCAGGCGTCAAATGCTGTAACAGCTCTGGGCGGTTGCTCGCCCACTTACGGAGTTCAAAACCTCCTTGGGACAACAGACTGATTAGCTCTCCTTGCAAGGTAAGAGCCTCTTCGACAGAGGACGCACCCGTCGGAATGTCATCAACATAAGTATTTAACGATAGCGCTTTGGCAGCTAACGGAAAGGCTTCACCGTCAGTTATAGCCAACTGCTCGATAGTACGTAAAGCTAAGAACGGAGATGAAGATACTCCGTAAGTAACGGTGTTAAGCCGATAGTCTAAGAGAGGGGCATCGGGGTGAAAGCGCCACACGATACGTTGAAAGTCTCGGTGTTTGTCCGACAAAATGATGTTCCGGTACATTTGACGGATGTCCGCCGTAAACACTACGGTATGAAGGCGAAAGCGTAAGAGAATAGTTGAAATATCTTTTTGAAGTTTAGGTCCCGTCATCTGTGTATCATTCAAAGACAGACCTTCTCCATCTCGCGCCGAGGCGTCAAAGACCACGCGGAGTTTCGTTGTAGCGCTACATGGAGACAACACACAGTGGTGCGGAATATAATAAGACTCACAGGCATTAGTGTCAGAGGAGGGGATCTCTGTCATATGACCACTATCTAGATAGTCCTGCATAAAATCGTTATACGATTTACGCAGCGAGGAACAGTTAGATAGACGCGTTTCTAATTTATTAAAACGTCGCACCGCGATGGATCGCATGTTACGAAAAGTCGGTTCAGTATTTTTAAACGGGAGCTCAACTATAAATTTACCGCACGAGTCACGCTTGTAGGTAGAAAGAAAGGACTCCTCACAAGCTGAATCTTCGGGTGACAGTATTTTTTCAATGACGGGTAGATCCTCGATCTCCCATAGACGTTTCAGGTCGTCCTCTATATCATGTTTAGATACATGAAGCGTTTGTACCGATGATAGACTAGAGTACAACGAAGGAACATTTTGACGGCAACTAGAGCGACCTAAAAATACCCAACCAAATATGGTATTTAGCCCCACGGGCGACTCGTTGTCGCCTGGGATCATTCCTTGCAGAAATATTTCGTTCCAAAGCTCAGACCCAAGAAGGAGGTCAATCGGACCCGGTGTGTGAAAGGTGGGGTCGGCTAACCTTATAAGACCTAACTTTTCCACAAAGTCAGTCTGCACTGTGACGGAAGGCATGTCATCACAAATTTTATTTATTACAATGGCCTCAAACGATAACTCTTTGCTTTGCTGCTGACCTTCCGGCCGAAGAGTGCATTGGACGGTACCCAATACTGGCGTGGAGGCATTACCCAAGCCGAAGACAGATGGGGCGTTACTTGACATAATAAGGCCCAGGCGATTGGCGAGACTCTGGGTAATATAGTTTGCTTGACTACCCGAGTCAAGCAGAACTCGAACAGTGTGAAAGGCACGCCATTTGTCTAAAATATCCACGCGAGCAGTAGACAAAAGGACAGTTTTATTTGACGTGCTATTTGTCGACAGTCCGTGTACTCCAAGCGCGTTCGCTGTGGAGGCGGGCGGCTGAGTTCTATTCTCACTGCGCCCGACCGTATTCTGAAAGTGCAGTAAAGAGTGGTGACGG
>CAWYPN010000141.1:0-11239 GCA_963966035.1 Acleris laterana
GGCCAACGACCCCAGTGATATATGCGCAGGATACTCACCATTATTTTTATTGATTTCGAATATCGAATTTAAAGGTTCTGTTGATTTTCGCGTAAGTTTTAATATTGTTTTGCCGTTGGCGATGTGAAGGGTATGTTTTATTAGTTATTTATTAGTTATGTGTTATTATTGTGTTAATTGTTTACTTTATTATAAACAACATAAAAACTCCTGTTGCCGGGCAGTTGCTATAGAACCTTTTATTCAGAGAGGAGTTCTGAGGAGACTTGATAAGATGTGTACTGATATTAGGATATCTAAATGCGAAGAGGGTGCAGTAAGTAAACACACTGCATTGTAATATTTATTAAAATTAGCTGAAGAACTACTATAGGTACCCACCAATCAATAATTAATGCTAAGAATATCGTTACGTTTAAAATAAAGATGATACCCGGCGCGGCCAAACAAAGAGTTCAACGCGCGAATGAGTGGTGTCGCGCCGGGCTGCCCGCGCGCATCTTATTCGCCCGCCATTTACATAATACGCTCGAGATGACAAATTTATATGCATACTTAACCGGCTTAGGGAAAAATCAATAAATTTTAAATTCTCAAGAAATAAAAACCCGGCTTATACTATTCAGATATATTTAGAAGAAAAATATTGTTCTAGTGGAACGATCTTTATATATTTTGGCGTGTAAAGTTTAGCATTTCCCTTATGTAGACAAACATTACGAATACAACAATAATCAGTACAGCCGTTTTCAGGCAATGAGCTTTCATACATGCGGCGATAGAATTTTATTTATCCAACATATAAATTCTCGAGTCCCAGTTTTTGTAACAAAACTCCTCCGAAAAGGCTTGACCGATTCTTATCTCAGAAATCTCAGTAAGTCTGAGAATAGGACGTAATGTATATTTTATAAGGTTTGTGGGAAAAAAACTACGCTACGCTACGCCGGGCGCGGACAGTTAGTACCTATAGATAAATTTAAGATAAGATATTATATATAGGTTTTAAGCAAAACAGTCACCTAAAACTTTTTGCGACTTAACGGTCAAATTTCAAAAAATAATAAGAGTGTCAACTTACCGGCGCATTTTTGGTAACAAACCGGATTACAATGAAGATTATTTTTTTGAACGTGACTTTAAAAACAAAGCGGTTAGCCAAAACTACACAGGAATGGTCCGGGCTCTCGAATCACTTCGGGTCGACTCATCTTGCTTATCATAATCACTCTGTTGCCGTTATGTCAGTTCTTGCTGTAAGTGAACAGCCGCCAAAATAACAAGATCTATGATGTATGTTTAAATTTTAAGTTCTCATAATAAGTGAATTGTTAATTCTTAATGGGAATAAATGATCTTTAAACCTATCTCACGGAAATTGCGATAATTATTGTTTTGGTTTATGGAAAATCCTTCAAAACTCGTATTTTTTTATAATTTTGTTTTTTTCCGTATGTTATTGCTGCTATTTTAAATTTTAATACATAGTATAATTAATTGCAATTGGGATAGACCAAAAACACTCACAGTTTTTACATTCTAATTCGAAAGAATAGGCAATTTTAAGAGACCAATTTCGTTAATTTTGTATTTAACCCGATAGTTGGTCTTATTATTGAGGATGATAATTCAATTAATGAAAAACAACATAAAATAATACAACAAACATAACACAATAACTGAAAAAGAAAACTAAAATTAAAAAAACTAACTCTAAATATATAAATTAACTAAAACATTAAGTCTAAGAATGGCCCCTGCGGCATTGTACCAAAGATGCTGGCAGCATTTCCTCGCTGGATGGTTAAACTTATACGTTGAGCGAGGAAACTGCCAGCTCTTCGGTCTCCCGTGACGTCAATGAGCCTCTTCGAAACTTCTTTGAAAAGGCTTCGATTTAGTTTAAATATCTTTATTTATTTAGCAGACATTTTATGGATGACATGATTATTTTAAATTTGGGATGGTATTTTCTAGCAAATTACAACATCTAAACATGTCTAATGATAAAAGGTGATTGTAATCGAGTATTAAAACATAGTAGGTATTTCAAGTGGGTTTGGACTAACCCGTAAGATACACCTAGAAGGGCTTCATGCCGAATACGAAAGTCTAACTAAGGTTAAATATACTTTTGTCGAAATATCCGAAGTAGATAAATATTTCAAAATCTTAATAATGCAGAACGGCTTTAAAACCCTATTCCTCGAAATGGTTTTCAAGTTAGACTAATTGTAAAAATATGAACAATCCCAATATGTAAGTTAGGTTAGGTTAGAATAGAACTATTAGCAATATGAGAAAGTAAAGTCTTCGATCGAAACGTTACGTTCGAAATTAAGATTTCATTTAATTCGGAACTATGACGTTACTCTATTGAATTATATAGTTTATCGTGGTAGAGCCGCGCCGTAAATAGAGGTGCGAGTAGGACAACGTCATGTAACACAGAAGTCACAGAACACACCAGCTTATCTATTCCAAACGAAGACAGTATATAGTAAAAGTCCTAAAGCAATGTAGGTCTGTCCTATTCATTAGAAGCAGGTCTGTTACTTTACCGTCGCATAATTACGCCTACCGCGGCGACCCCCGCATGCTCTTCACACGATGCGTCCACAGACACCGTGCGGCAACACCATGCGGCTAGCGAGTCCTTGGGCGAGATTATATGGGCATAGCACTTCTCGGTTCATAGAATTTTAATGAATTTTTGGCATAGGCGCTTTCACGTGTTTGAAACAAAAATTACGGCAAGAAAGACTGACTTGAGTTCAAGAGTCAGTTTTTTTCAAATACTTAAGCCTTTTATTATAGAAGTTCGATCCTCTGATTCCTTATAGGTACTTACTATATTATAAATGCTGAACTGTATTTGATTGATTGTCTCGTCTTCACAATTTGGCGCCACAAGTGATCAGTGCTAAATTTGTTACAGCTTAGGGATAGTTAATAGGCCGGAGACGGATATAAAGTCCTTTTTATCCCGGGATTTCGGAATACCTGAAGGAATAGCGGTAAACGAAAGCGTGGAAGAAGATCAACATATAAGATATGCACAATATAAATTAACATTTAATTGTAAGTATTGTAATGAGATAAACATGAAATGAATGTATGGTATATGGCGATGGATCCGCGGGACCAAAACTTAAGGATTCCTGATTATTTTCTTCCTGAATCGTTTAATTCTAATATAAATTAAAAAAAATTAGGAAATTTTAAGAAAGTAAAAAAAGTTTTTTTTGTAATTTTTGTTCATCTTACCCCATTTAACTTCAATTAAATTATATTCCGCAAGCACACCCTACCTAAACATTATATAAGGTAACCGTTGTGCGACATTGCGTAGCAAGGGTATGTGGCATGCGGCACAGTGCGTCACCTCCCATTCACGGCTCTAAGGATATTTGCATGACACTGTGAATGGGCTTCTGTGGAGCAGCCACACAATACGCGGACTGGTTTCGGCTCTTTAATACTCTCTGCCACCTTTTTGTCACGTTGTAACAGTAAATTGTTTGTTAATGTAACACTAACAATATAATAGACTAGACAACTGATGAGTGATTCGCTAAATTACTGTTGAATTAGAACATAGAACGAAGGCACGTATTTCTTAAAAAAAAAACATTCAGCCTGTATTCGGATTTGGTAACAGCAATTTTCTGGTCATTTTAACCCATAAAAAAAATATAAAACACACGCAACTAAATGCAACATATAATTATAGTCTTGGTAGCGGAACGGAAAATAAAATATACAAGGTATGACTTTACTCGCAGTGAAACAAAAATGGAAAACTGTATATTACTATAAAAATAATTGAATTGGTAGTTATTTATACTCTGTAATTTGTCTAAAGATTTTGTGAAAAATAAATAATAAAAGGAAGAATAAAGCTATAAAGCCGGTCAGGACCGCACTATCAAAATATCGCATCGCTGCGCAGGCGCGTCGCCGGAAACAAAAGAGAGCCGAGTATCAGATGCTATCACCGCGATGGCAGCCGCTGATTACGAGCCGTCCGCCGCGACCTGCCGGGTCAGTCTGTGCGGGGGGCGGAAATACTTTGGAATAATTAAGGACCGTGGAAATAAGGCATCTTTAAAATAATGAAACGAATATATCGGTACTTTCAAGTGTCTAGCTAGCCTATAGTCACCGACATCTTAATATTAGTAATGTATTTTAAGACGTTAAGCGTAGTGTATGTACTTACTTGTACTCGTATATAGGGACTATTTCGATTTTATTTTACACACGGATAAACGTTCTCCGGGATTTTTTTTATATAGGTACTGCTCGTGAGTGAATAGAAGTTTACAAAGAGTTCTGTTAGCATCCTTTAGAATATTATACGTTAAGTTAGTATAGTCTCAGGTAAAACTTAAATGAGCCTGTTCAAATTGATAATTGACGACGCGCTGGTCTAGTTGGTAGTGACCCTGCCTACGAAGCTAGCGGTTCTGGGTTTAAATCCCGGTGGGCAGATATTTGTGTGATGAGCGCGAATATTTGTCCCTGAGTCATGGATGTTTTCCATGTATTTAAGTATATATTTCTCTATATAAGTATTTATATCGTTGTCTAGACCCATAGTACAAGCCTAGAGCTTAGTTTGGGACTAGTCAATTGGTGCGACATTGTCCCCCTGATATTTATGTTTTTTTTATTTTATTATAATATCGAGTACTGTTTAGGTTTTGTGCGTGACTTCGTCCACGTAGAAGTCGTTCGGGATAGAAAGTTGCCTATGTGCATATGTGTATTCTAGTCTATGATCTCTGTGGTGAATTTCATCCAGATCCGTTCAGCCTATCTGCGGCATGATTGAGTAACAAACATCCAAACTGTCGCATTTATAATATTAAGTACAAAGTAAGATTAGCCATATTGTACCAACAATATAAAGAGCTATTTCTTGTTTCACGCAAAGCCTATTGCGTAAACCAATAATCTCATTCAATAATGACACTTTTCATACCTACCGCGACTCTATGCTAATGCGCCGGCGCGCTCGCCACCAACTTACTCGCCCCGGCGCCCCGCACCAAATCCCTCAATAATATCACCTATCGTAACGTGCTAAGGAGGACATATTTTATTCCAAGCCGTAAATAAGTCTTGGATGCGCCAACACGAGTGTAAATGTTTGTCTGTCTGTACGACCGGAATACGGAATGCTAATACGGGAATGCGTCGGCCGTTTGTCTATTTCGACGACGGTCTCTAGAATACTTTTGTGTACGTGTTTAAAATGAGGCTTAGTTTGAGGTAACGTTTTTATTTACCGCTATGACGAAGGTGACACATTATTCGTCATCAGCCGAAAGACGTCCGCCGACGACGTAGGCCTTTGCCAAGTATCTCCGCGACTGCTTGTAGAATTAATTAATTAATGTTCTAGAGCGAACTTCTCTCACATCCCACAAGGTGGATCTGAAGAATATTTTTTGAGATCGAGCGCTTGAACGTTAAATCGTTCATTTCAATAAGTAAATCGTAGTGATAGAGCCCACACTACGCACTGTTGATGTACATAGAACATACACGCAGAAATACACGCACGCACGGTGCTGTGTTTCTGTAAAATTAAATATTATTTGTAGACCATTTGTGAACGACTATAGATTCAATGATTATATTTTACGACAGTTTATTTTCTTCTATTCTTTTTTTCGATCTTATTCACCACGAGTGATTACGATATTTAAGCAAGATGGGGTATTAAACCAAAAAAACGTTCACGTTTCTATAAAATACCCCATGGTACTGGCAAGTCTGTTGCGAAGGCATACGCTTTATATTCGCGGTATTTTCCGGAGCAATTACAACTTGCATACAAATAGACGCACAGTTGAGTCTTCAATAGTAATCATTCATAGTCCATTCAATGTAAATACATCGGAGGAACTAAGTACTTAGACGGGTGATTGTTGAACCTCCCGTAGCTCTCACACGGACATTCTAATATTTTCAATCATACGTATGTCACTTTTTCGAATCGCTTTGACAATTCGTGTATTGTGACATTTACTTTCATCTCGTCATCAAATAGTCATTTGATGACGAGATGAAAGTAAATGTCACTGTTAACGTTCTAGAAAATTGTAGTACCCTACCCAGTACAGACACAGGGGCGATAATTCGAATCGCTAAACACATTTTGTCGATGAGCTCTTCGGTGGAAGGAAAAACTATGTGCTTGAGCTTCCGTTCAAGTAGCTACTGAAATCACTTCTAAAGATTAAAACGAAGATGAAGAGGTTCCAAATTAATTATTTAGCCAACACTGAGGGATTAAACTATAAATAATAGCAATTAAAATAATATTTTCCTCTTGCATTGTTCTCTGGAAGCGTAATTAAAAACAGTTATAATGACCAAAAGAGCCGTCCCAAACAATGGCTCGTTCCGATCTAATTTTTGCGGTACCTACTGCGCCGGCGCGGGCGAGTGCCGCCGTCATTAAACCAGCGTTTAAGGCCCGGTAGAGCTGGAACCGTCCATCGCGTGTTCCTGGGAATATGTAGTTACGTTTGCCGGGATATAGCATACCACAAATCACTCTAGAACTCCACGTACCTACCATCAGACTCAATTATGAAATTAAAAATAAATGACATCAACGACGCATGAATAAACGAACACTTATAATTACTTATTAAGTCATCACGATGACACGTGCAGGTCAGTGAGCTCCGAGCCTGAAGTCTGTGGAGCCCTGCCAGCGTTGAGAAACTAACCTATCTTAACAAAATATTATAAAGCTGAAGAGTTTGTTTGTTTGTTTGCTTGCAAGCGCTAATCTCAGGAACTTATCGTCCGATTTGAAAAAAAAAACAGTGTTAAATAGCCCATTTATCGAGGAAGGCTATATCATACATATAGCGAATCGAAGCGAGGGCGGGTCGCTAGTCTTAACATAACTTTGTCCTATTTATACGAGCATACGCACTAAAGCTTCCCCGCTTAATACATATAATTCACCGTCGGGTTGTGAGTCGCCAGCACGTCTAAAGGTGGACTTCCGACCAGCGCGGCTCCGGCGTCACTGTCGCTGCGTTAGTGACGCCGGAGCCGCGCTGGTCGGAAGTCCACCTTTAAACTCGTCGATGATGGTGGTACATAATACCCCGGGTGAACTAGACAAGATGCAACACGCTGGCCTAGGATTGACGTAAGCAGACCGTCCACTTATGTCAATTCCAAATAATTTGTCAGTTTTCGACGACGTTATGCAGTTTGTAGGCGGGCTGGTCCGAGCGGCTCCGGGCGGCGCACGCGTCGGCCTTTGTTCGGCGGAAGCGCCCGTTCCCAGGCCCGGTATGGGAACCATTGTGCCGGTACAGTTAGGACGGGTGACCGCGCCGTCGCCGCTGCCGCCCTATATTTCCGGAAACTTATAAAAAGTACATTTATTAATTTATTTATTTTTTAAGCGAAAAGAAAGCATCGGGTCCCTGGCCACTGGCCACGAATCACGATGGTTCGAGGGCTTTGAGGCTCATGGGCATTAGGAAAGGATCTCTCTCATACACGACGTCAATATTTCTAACCTAGTTTCGGTAAAATTTCGCACCCTTCCGGATATAGACTTGTCAGTAACGCATAAACACAGTAACGGTTCCCATTTATTATTGATAACTAATGTTGACTGAAATGGCCATCTCAAGAAGCATCATAGAAAACTGACATCTCTGAGAGCACCTATTATTTTAACGAAACCTTTTCAAGAAATATATAATTACGCAGAATTTTTATTTTAACGAAAGGCATTTCTTGCCGCATTGTTCCTAGTGGTACCAACCTTACGTTACCTATCCTATGCAATTTCTTTAAGATATCCTGAAAACATTTTGACTTCAGCATAAAATTGCTTTCGATGTAAAATGTTGGGCTACCCATCTCTGAGGTGTCTTGAGACGGGCACCTCAGCCCGGATCAGTATTTAACATGGTCTTGACACAGGTGCCAGGATCTGATAACCGACCTTCACTTATTATAGAGGCACTCAAGAAGTCCTATAAATAAACGATTGGTAGTCAATAAATAACAAAAACTTATAGATTGGAAGTAGTACCTACACTTGCATACTATTATAGTCGTCAGAGTAAGTAGACTATATGTGAACAGCAGAAACCGCAAGCAGCGCAGCTATTATTACACCTCGCCAATGATGGGTATTATGCTCGCCACATCCCCGTGGCCGCTAAAAGGGCGTCGCGCAGCGGACAATAACATCGTTTGAGGTCGCGGGCGCAGGACCACCCGCGCCGCGAGGGCACCGGCGCGGGAAACGAACCCGACCGTGACAGTGTTCCATAAATTATCTGAGCTCTCCAACCACTTTTATGGTTCGATTGATATAGTATGGTAGTCCGGGGTCACAACGGTTGCGAATATTCAGTTCGATTCCCAGCTGAATTGCAAAGAGCAGTTGAGTTTTTATTTTTGAGTGAGTGAGTATCTGTGATTGAGTTTTTTGCGGCGTTTCTTCTCAGCAGTGGTCTCCTCTTGGGAAGCGCTGGTAGTGGCCTACTTACTGAATAAATATATCTTTTATCTTTTATACATACACTCACGCCTTCATCTTAGAGTGGGCTAGGTAGAGTTACACAATTACCAACAACTCTAACAACTAGTTGTTAATCCTATAACCACATTTTGCACAATAGGCTAAGATGTTTACCATGTGTGTTTTATTTTTTTGCTGAATTAGCCCATACACATACCTACCTGGCATACTAAACATACCCGGCATACCTATATAACACCTTAATAATAATTTCTTTAAGTTTGTTGCGTAACCTGGCAACCGATGTCATGGACAAATCTATACCTCAAGAAGACCAAGTTAATGCTTACTGTAATAAAATTATCTGTCACACCTGCCGGTGAAAACTAGTTCTTCAAAAACATCTGGACTTTAAATAGAAGATTGATTGTTGCCAAACCTGTTGAGGCAATATCCCCAGTCAGTCATATATGGCTTAGTGATTTATGTATGACAAGCAAATCGGTTTGCTCCCCGGGGCCGCAAATTGCCGGCTATATGCGTCGCAAGACAAAGGCCTGGGAATGTTCAGCGTTGGTAAAATACATGGCGCCTATTTCGTCATTTTTCCATAAGACCGGCTAATAATCCATCTGACGTTATATGGATCAGTACGTATCCGGATAATTCCCTACTTTTACTGTGTCCGTTATATGATAGGAAATTACAAAAATAAGTTAAAATATAATGAAGATGTCAGAGTAAGCAGAAAAAAATGGTCAGGAAGAAAGGAGTCTTTTACAATGATTAACGTAACTTATCGTTTCTTAGTTTGCTTGTTTAGTTCTTAAGGTCCATGGATAGCTGTTTATACTTCGTATTCGAATTGTTCATTACAAATCAGAACCTATTGTTCATAGGCAGGTGTCGCTTCACCCTCTCCGCAACTTAAATGAGAGCAAGAAACAAGAAATACCAAGTTCTCAACAAATCATTTGATGGTAAAGTTTACACCCAATCAACAAGTGACTGCCCGTGTGATTGCAAAAATAAACAGCAGCTCCCGGTTGGCTAGACTCATAAGTTACTGGGCGCTGACAAATGTCCTGCAGGGGAACCTGTTGCGCCCGCGCCGCGCGGCGTGAATGGGCCGCACGGCGGGTACTGTTACGCGCGACCCATTCAGGCGGCTCCCACGCATCTCTGCCCTACACGCCATATCGAGAAACTGAACGTTACTATAATCGTACCCTGTAGCAATGATTCGCTATACATTATATTTGTTTTGTAGAATGAAATCAACAGAACCTACAGTGCAATAGCTCTTAGAACCACCTTTGGTTTTGTACTTCTGTCTCACTCGCTTTCATACAATGCGACTGTAACCGACTTGACCCGAACTCCGAAAGATTTCTAAGAGCTTTTGCAATGTATTAAATCGAGAAATTAATGAGGGGATTATTCTGCGACACGTAATATCTGGTCTACACTCGTACTTAATCGTTACTAACTGGATACAGAAACTTTCCTTCACGTCACTGTCTTCAACAATGATTTAAAAGTTCCCCTTTAGAATCCCTAATCGTTCACTTGTCCTAATGCACCATATGTCCGAATTTTCATTTATCCTAAAGCCATTTCCGTTTAAATTTTAAAACTTTTTACTGTTGTTATATTACAACCCTAACCCAACCAAACCGCGGATATAAGCAAAACTTAAAAAGTTACCCGAATCATCTGAAACCCAGTTTAGGGCAAATGAAAATTCGGACAAACGTTGTTAGGGATTTTGAAGGACACCCGATTTAACGATGTTTAGCCACCACTCTTTGGATTCAGTGTAATTCCTGTTCACATTACTTCAGGGCTGTTTTTCAACAAGGTACTTAGAACCTTATTGTTTTTGACCTGCTTCGTATTGTCAACGCTTTGATAGCTCTTATTTACTTGACACTTAAAAACAATACAATAACACGACTAGGACAATATGGTTTTACCGTGTTGCAGAGGCCCGTGTCTACGAGCTGGATAATCAAACCTCAGACCTCCCCCCTCCCCTCCCCGACCTCGTCAGACTCAAAGGCTACTAGAATGATGTGAAACGGGTTTTGGATCTTGTTGCTTGGTTTGTCATTAATTATGATATTTTTTTGCGGTTTTCAGTACCATTGTTCCAAGCTACCGCTATCCAGTTAAACCACACTGGACGCGACATAAGAGCTCTAGGTAATTACTGTATACTTATTATATTTTTAGGAACTTTTACCACAAATTATAATTTAGGTAGGTACATTTACTCCCGCTTGCACGTAATACGAGTAATAATCAGATTCATATGAAAACTGTCAATTTTAACGAATGAACCTGTTAACCTATGGTTAACCTGGGGTTAACATTTACGTGCAAGCGAGGTTTAAGAGATTATTTTAACTCAATGGTAAAAAATTGCAGTCACACCAATTGATAGATATGGTAAATCATTGAGTTTTAGCACTTACCAGAACTTCCTTGAGTGGTGCTGTGTGTGTTCCTTCCCTCTATGCTTTAAGCGTGTCTTCTATAAAGCAGAACTTGCTCATTTCTAATAAAGTACTAATTTAAAAAAGGCCTTGAAATGCTGTGTTATTCTTAGACCAGATGCAATATTTCCAGATCCTTTGTCGGGCGGCTGCGTGCACGAGGGCCGCTGGCACGAGGCGGGCGCGCCGGTGCGCACGCGCGAGCCGTGCTTGCGCTGTG
>CAWYPN010000142.1:0-14254 GCA_963966035.1 Acleris laterana
TAGGGAAGAATAGTATATTATGCAACTAGTGAATAAAAGACGGATTTAATGCGAGGGCCATAGATGACTCTCGAGCAAGTGAAGGATACTAACGACTGAATCACGACCGCAGGGAGTGATTCAGGATGATTGAATCACGAGCGTAGCGAGTGATTCAAGTGTTAGAATCCTGAGCGACGCGAGTGATACATGGCCCTCGATATAAATCCGTTTTATTCAAGAGTTGCATACTAAACTTTATACCATGACTACGAGAAAAAGAAAGATTTAAGCGAAAATAGATATTTAATGACGAAAAATGGAAGGTAAAATTAATTAAAATGCACATTAAAATTGGAACAAATGTTTTATTTATTAAGAAACACTAAATTTTATGTTCGTACAACTTTCAGTATTCAAAATGGCGCCAATTTATTTTTCCTTGTATTTTTCACAGAGAGAAAGGCAAAAGACATCGATCCATACAGCCTATGGCGCCAATTTACCTACTAATGACAGCAAATAACACAAAACTTTTTTAATGCTAAACTCTTTGTGGTTAATGACGACCAATCAAATCTCGAGGAGGAGTTTGTATCGCGTATTTTATGTTCTAAATTCAAACACCAAAATAGTGAGTAAAAGTGCTTTTTATTCACTGTTTTGAGTGAATAAAATAAGCCTTTAATAGGGGGAATGGTATAAAAATTTATATACCGTACACCAGCTTTTTTTCAATTGATAATGGGTTTGCTCTTGACTAACTCTTACCCCGAGAAAGGAGATTTTGTCCACGGTGAAGCGAGCTCACCCAGAAGACGCTATCGTCATAATGTACTCCGCAGAGCCCGGGCTTCGTTAAGCCTCTCAATGGCTCCACCGACAACAAATAACAATGTTATTTTGTTTTTTACTTTCATTAAAGTTAATACAAATACCAGGGTTTGCTTATTATGAGGCTAAGGGCATGTTGTTTGATAAGTAGTTAAACTAACTAATTGTTAAAAATTGAAAAAGGAATCGAAAATTTGAAGGAATCTCAAGGAAATGTGTCAAATTTACAATTCCTTTTTCGAATTTTAACAATTAGTTAGTTTAACTACTGATTAAACAACAGGGCCTAAGTAAAATATTTGATGTTTCAAAAAGGTTCCGTCGCTAAAAGGGAAAAACGGCTAGCATTGAAATATTAAAGATTCAACGACAGCGAAATCTTGGGTTTCCAAATTTCATCTTGATTCCGTTATAAGGAAAGTACGGCCTTGCCTTACGGGACACAAATCCGCTCTTCGAGTAGATACGTTCACTTCGGAGTCAAATTTCATCGGTCTCTATTCGACCGCACATATCAGATTACAGGCAGATATCGATGATTTAATTCTAATTAACATGAAGTGATTTAATTTGTTACTCATAAAATCACTAAAATTATTTTTTGCCTTATTGTTAAGTTCAGAATAAATTACAGCTTCGAGACGAAAATATTCTATAACTACCTGTGAGCTCAATATCATCCACATCCGTCAGCCGATTTAAGTCAAACACAAAAATTATCACAAAAACTAAAAAGTTAAATATGTCAAGCAAAAATGTTAAAAAAAAGGTTACTTACACGAACTTTACATTAATTTTATTGTTAACATTTTGCGATCATTCCAAATAGTCGTCATTATAAATAGTTATTTTGTTATTTCATTGTACAACTATGCAAATTTAGTTTAACCCGAATTCTAGGAACGTGTCCAATTTCAACCGTCACTTAGACCACGCCCGACAAAACAAGCGATGCCCGACATTGATTTAGTCCACAGCCAACGTCGGCTATTAAAGTGAATGACTAGTTCCGTCCACCACATTTTTATTGTTTACGTCACATCTCAACGTGGTCGAGCTCAATATGTAAAAGTTAACAATTGCAGCGTTAAGTGGGACTGCGGCCTCGAGAAGCCTGCTCAGCAGATGTAGATGATTTCACTGACCTTATTCAGCAACAGCCGACGAAACACTTATTTACACTAGCTTATGCAAGTAACACATCCCCACAAAACGAATTTTAATTTCGTTTGTACGTACTTATCAACGAAGATAATGGCAACGCAGGTTGATATCTTTTAACGTAATGTATTTGCGATAAAATTGTGAAATAATAACACGAGTTTTACTGCATATTCATTCCAAGCAAGTTGTAGTTACCTTTAGATTACATAAATAAACCAACGAATCACCATTTCGGGTACCTAGTATTCAACTTATCAGCTTCTTTACATTGTCATAGTCTTCATTACAAAATCGCTTTCCGCATCTGTCTGTCTGTATATCCGCTAACTACTCCTAAACCACGCAACGGATTTTGAAGCGGTTTCCACCATCAGTTAGATATTTTTGCACGGAAGGTTTTTATGTACAATAAATTGTGATAAGAGAAAACTAACATAAACTGAAGCGAAGCGAGTGCGTGTCGCTAGTTATGTCATAGAGCTACGATAGCTTTAAGATTCATAATGCGCCATGGAACTTAAATACATGAGAATATTAAGTGTGTGATCAGGTGATCACAATCGAAAGTTTGGTTCTCATATTTAGTAAGTAAAAATATCATATAATAGTCGAACTTAGAAGCAACTGTACCTTATCGCAGTTATTGATATACTAAAATCAAACCACTCTCGCTTTAATACGTTACTACGACAAGGTACTCAAATGTACAGCTACGTATTCAAGCTACGACTCTATTAACTTTATATTAGTCGAGCTAGATAATTGTTATGTTTCTGTAAGTTTAGAGAAAATCTAATCAGCTCTTATACAACAAACTTAACCCACAGAATGTACACTGAAAATGTTTGTTACCGATTAAAGTAACGTACGCCATTGACGTAGTATGTCGAGAATAACTATCTTTTGTAGCACGTTCTGGTTATTATTTTTCATATCAACTTATTTACAAAAAAAACGGCGTTGTGACAACAGGTTTCGTCTAAGAAACTTGAGTTTTTGTGAAGTAATTTTGCCCCTACTCCCTAGTCGCAGTACTTGCAATTAGATGTTCCTAATAGAGAACTCTCATCCCTTTATCCTTATTCCTCTCCATTCCATTCTGTATTAAACCATATCGTTATCGTATATTAAGTGGCTCTTGACAAACTTGACATTAAAGTCAGCAGTAACGTAATTAAATTGCGATATGCCTCAAAACAGAAAAGAATATAGACACTTGACCTGTGTTCGACACGGTGTCTTTGAGCACGTCAAAAGCAATATTGTTTTACCCAGTAGAACAGAAGCGCTGATCTGTGAATGACTAATCGATAATATTTCTCCGAATTTGAAGCTTACTTTACATATTTTTTGTCTTCCACCTTTAACATAAGAAATCCCAAGTACACTAATTTATTACGAAATAAATACTTACAACTTACAACTACGATCACAATGAATTAGGGTCACGGCCAAAGACGTAAATACATCAAAAAAAGCGAACAACGTCAAAATCTAAATTTCGAGCAGTTTCTTTGTTATATTATAGAATGTTATTTATGCATGTCGTCATTTAGCCCTTTCCAACCGAACTGATACGATCGTGCGGAATAACTACAAATGAACTTGAACCTTATTGCCAGTTTTTCTTTTTAATCAATAAATATTGCTAAAGTGTAATTCCCCGCATCGTTACGTGTATTGTAGTATATGTCGTAAAGGTATTCACAGGGATAAAAATGGTGCTAAAAACATTTTACTGAAATATGAGTACACGTCGCCGAGTATTCTTTCTTTTACCGGTACAGAGGGTCCAGACAAGATGCACTGCGCTAGCTAGCGTTTCTCTTCGTTTAGTTTTTAAGCCAATCGCGTCACTGGTAGATGACGTGATACGAAAAGTCTCGTGACTTGCCAGTGACGCGATTGGTTTAAAAACTAAACGAATAGAAACGATAGTTAGCGTAATACATCTTGTCTGGACCCTCTGATATGGACATTACACAAGGTCCATTATCGTAGTCCTTTTCATACTCGGCTGGGGAGGGAAAGGATTAAATGTTCATTAAAAAAATATTAGTCGTAAAAGTTGTTTGAAAATACGCCTTAATATAATATTCTATTATATGCTGTAATTTTTTTAAGTGGTTTCAGTATAAGGTATGACATTTTATGCCACAAAATTTAGCAAGTTTTTTATTTTGCAAACATTCTCATTTTCAGGTATCCGGACATAGCGTGTTCAGGTTGCGGATGGCGCGCCCGTACTACGGCATTATACAGTGTAATGTATTTTTTGTGACGGTTTAAGCTCATAAAACTAATTTTCCCGAAATGTGCATTTTGTTTAGAAGCACCGTCTCAAAAAGTGCACTTCCCAATTAGTACACTTTCTCAGATAGAACACATATTTTATCTCAGAAGGAGCACTTTTTTTTCCTTTTTGCTTTTATGAGCTGTTTTAAATCCGTCATCTAAATTAGAAAACGAGGTAGCCATTGCACTCCAAGCATATGAAAACGGAGGAATGTGTTTTTAATGCACATAGCCGAATCCGGTGTCCTGGATGGGTCTTAGAAAATTATATAGTGTTAATAAAACCTTTATAGTGGTATCTTATCCACTATTTCGGGAAAGTGCACATTTCTGGAAAGAGCACATTTTGGGAAAGTGCACATTTCGGGAACGTGAGTTTTACGAGCCTAAACCTTTGTGACGTTTCTAAATTTGCCATAACCTTCCTGTTTTTGCACTGTCTGTTGTGTTGCAGAGTATTTTTGTCAAATAAATGTTGTGAGTTTGAGTTTAATGCACACGTTTCTCACCGGTATGCATCTCCTCACGACAGATGATGCACTCGTTGTCGGCCGCGGCCAGCTCCTCGGGCGTCGCGTCCGGGTACAGCGTGTTCATGTTGCGGATGGCGCGCCGGGACAGCACCACGTCGTTGTACGCCTTCTTGAAACTCCTGGAATTAAATACTCATTAAGAACAGTCTTACTAAATATGTGCTTGCTAAGTCTTCTAAATTTAGTTTATTTAAATATGTGTAATGCAATATTTCGTTCAGCTATATCGAGTTCTTTTTCAAAAATTTGAAACATTAACACCTTTTTATTATATTGCGTAAAAATACAATTATAAGTCACATGTTGGCAGAATATATCCTCTAGGTACGTAAATGTACTTTATTTTTATTTTATTGATATAAGCTTTATTGGTTACTTAATGTGTTATAATAATATTCTTCTTCTTGTACACTTGCGTTCTCGATGCACAACCTTTCACTCTTCTCAATCTCTCAAGGGTTAGCTGGAAGAGATCCCTTAAAGGGATACGTTCGCTTTTGTACATATTTTTATATTAATTGTGTTGTTCTGATTTTTCTTTTGTAGAATAAACGGTTTACATACATTCATACTTACATACATATGTTTTTAAATATTCGTCGAGATATTTTAATATTCATTGCGTGAGCTAAGACAGTAGATTCAATTTAAATTTAGGGCTTACAAAAAAAAAAACCTGTTCCTATTGTAATGAGTTATTCACGCCGCGCAACTGGTTTTTATTTTTAGCACTGTATATAATCGTATTTAATAGCCTCACGTACCATTATAATTTATATTATATTATCTGCGTATATCCTATACAATGTACATAGTTTCAACTGAGTTAAGTTTTTATTAGCCTCATCTTGCATTAATCCATGGCAACCCCCTGATAAACCGTATAACATAACATTTCGGGGCACCCAAACTAAGGTCGAGGCTTGCAGTATGGGTGCTGCCCACAATAACCATTACTATTTATAAACAGAATATGTACCTGTTTTAATACATATAAAACTTTCGAGACTTAGGAACCACACCACACATATCGCTGCGTAAATGCAAAAGCGCCAAACAAAAACAGATATAGTTTGATTTAAAACTTAAAGTACCGAATTTAAATGCAACACAAACACATTTTGATTTGTGGCCCTTTAGTATTTAAGCAACGATATATTTACTAGCAGCCCTCACTCGACGAGCCGGTTATGATGCGCGTATTGATTATGAATTGTAGTATTCATTTTCATAAAGTAAAACTTGCTTGCAAACATTTGCACGATCGTATCGGCTGGGCTGGAAAGGGCGCAGGGTCACTAGGACAACCGCGTCATCAAAATGTATTTAATAATTTTTTTGAATATATTAACATTGACAATACGAATCCGATAAAAAAAAACGTTATTCTTACCTCATCGTCTCATACATGGGTCGGAACGCGAATAGAGGCAGGGTGTAAATGCGGACCATGATGGCGACGAAACCAATGTACAGCAGCACTTTGAGGAAGTTTATCGCCAGCTCCGTGTACAAGAGAACTGCCGCCTTGCTCTCCCACGGGGCCTCCCAGCGGGAGTCGACCGCGTGCAGCACATACTGGGAGGAAAACAACAAACAATATACATTAGAAGCTCAGCCTAGCTTGGGGTCTACCGGATATTACTTTTTAAGAAGATAATCGGCGGTGATACCTACTGCAATAGGTGCCGCATTTTGCAACTTATTGAATTTGTATACTCAGATTTATTCCAAGATGATGCCTGTGACAGCCATATTTCATAATTTCAATCATTTACTATAGGTACCTACTCAATAAGCGAGGTGTTTAAAAAAGGGCGATTAATCATTTAAATTCCTGGACGACGTCGCTAGGTGCCGATGTAGTATTATTAGAGTTTATATGAACTGTCACAGGCATCATCTTAGAATAATCAGAGTATAGTTACGCGGTACTACAGTATTACCTACGTGATGTATATTTTTTTTCACAAGGGAGCAATTTATATTAACAGCGGTATATTGATCCAGTCGAGTCGAAAAGTATGTCGTGCGTAGCAGGGATTTTTAAAGTAGAATCGAGCATAGCGATGCATTCAAATGGTACACAATAGCATATTTTATTGTTTATTAAGGAACTAAAATAGGCCATTATGACGTAAGATATTTAGTCACCCGAGCAAAGCAAGGGTGGTTCGTCGAGTGTCACTATAGCATTTAGAGCTAAACAATTCGATTGCGAGAAATCAAATCTAAAATTAAAATAATAACTTTGAAGACAGACCAATAAAAAAAAACTTGTATTTTATTTACTCTCACTCACTCAAAGCAAAAAGAGATAGCTAAGTAAATAGTTGTTTTTGGGGTTACCCAGGGAACTTTACAAATTGTATATTAGAAACTTTTTCTAAACGGATAACCAGGCAGTGGTGTGCCATGAACAGCCTCAAGTCGTCGGAGAGGGCGGTAGAGGGCGGCTTGGCGACACAGACACTATTGACACGAGTTGAACGACCAACTGATCTCATCTCCACCGCCGTAATGACATAAGCAATAGTAACTGGCTGTTTGTACTTTAGTTGGGACTAAAGTACAAACAGCCAGTTACTATTACTACTACTACTACTAGAGACCGCAATTATGGGTAATTTTAGAGCATAAGAAGTGAAAAAAAATTTTCGCTGCTGAGTAATCTATGAGGTTTACTTAATTTGAGGAAAGTGCAAAAAATATGCTTAAAAATAATGAGGCAATCTTTATAAAATATTAACATAGATAGATCTGGATATTAATAATTATCCTTTAATACGTACCTTGATCAGGATATTGGCAATCATAATAATGAGTATGCTGTACTCAAATCCGAAGACCAGTTGCACAGACGGTCCCTTAGAAGCAGTGACCTGATACGCATGGTGGATGAAGTAGAAGTCAGCATGAGCCAGCAACATCAACAAGCTAAGAATCCTCACATGGAACAACAAGCCAATGACAGGGCTTCTCTCCATCTGGTAAAGAAAAATAATCTTATGTAAGCAGATTTATTTATTATTGGTTAATCAAAATTTTACCCAAAGCCAATATTTATAAATAAGCAAAGTATTATAGCACTGCATCTCTTACTTTCATCCCACAAAAAACTTAACATGTGGCCTTGACATTTACTGTCCAAGTTTTTCGTAATTTTGTTACACCCAGCTTTAGTTCAGGTTGTAACACTCATAATAATGAGTTCATATTTTTAATATTTTTGTGACAGCGACTACACCATACAAGTATAAAAAACATGAAAAAATAACTTACATAGTCAACCCTGTCCTCAGCAAGCCAATGGAATGCCTTTAAGAAGAGTAGGAGTGTAAACAACGCAATGAACTTGGGATTGAAGTCATCTCTAAACACAGTGAATGCCAGGCATGTTTCTGTTATTGCATACCAGGATCTCTCAATCAGGTGCTGAAACAAAAACTGCCTTTAATGGTAAACAAATAAAGGCTCTCCAACACATGCATGCATATCAAAGCGGTTTGTGGAAAAAAAAACAAATGCTTATTATGAATACATAAAATATTTTGTTCAATACACATATCAAATGTCTAAGGATCAAAAGTATCTTTGATATGTTTATTTTAAAGGAAAATCTGACCAACCAAATATAAAACTAGGACCACTTGCCGGAAAAAGTTAAACTAAATTGAGTGGGTGTTAAATCTGAATTAAAGACAGATATTTCCATACATTGTGACACAGCTTGGACTTAAACCTAAATGTAGATTCATCCTTTGGCTGCAATTTGGGCTATCTAATGAATGACACATAAACCTTAAAAAAAATTACCTCCAACACACAAGAGGTTAAACTTCAGCTTGGTGCATTATTCTACTACTATTTGTGGGCTATTCCCAGTTGTCCACACCCTCAAAATTATGTGAACATTGTTTAATATCTAACTAAAAACTAACACAGTGAGTCAAATTAAAGAGTGTGAAATGTCCACATAATTTCGAGGGTGTGGACAGCTGGGTATAGGCTGGACATACCTTAAAAATAACGCTTCATTTTATAAGTATTCTAGTAATATATTTTTACAGCCCATACTTATGAATTTTATGATGCAATCAACTAGACAGTTTATAGGTGGCTATGGTTAATATGTTCAAAGTACATACTTTAAAAGCCTATTATAATACAGAGCTGAACACCACACATTTATTGTCCTGACTATTAAAGCGATTTTATCAATAACTCTTAATTGTTTACACAACACACATTTACATATAGTGCAATATTAAAATGTTATTACTTTAAATTTTCATGATTAAAAAATTACATTACTTTTTGATTATTTAATGAACTTATGGTAATTAAAATTTTAAACATAAGATAGCAGTAAAATATTTTCTATCAATCAAGGAACCATATCGCTGTTAAAATACCAAACCCGACACTAAACCACAAGCCTACATAAAAGCTGTCAATTAGAATACCCTTCAATCTGAATAAATGCAGAACTGGCTTACCTCAAACTCCGCGGGTCGGAGTTGCCCAAAGAATATTTTCCTTAATAATTTACCCACCAATAGTACTAGTATAAAAGCCTGTAAATACATTACCTGAAAAAAATTGATCATCATTAATACATTCGTTACTATTTGAGTGGGACAAGGGCACTAATCATTAAATTTTACTTAATGAAGGCTATTGAAAGGTAAGGTCATTTTATATTAAAGAACACCACCATATTCAGTTAAAAATGTTGTTGGATTCTAATAAGCTAAAAACACTAGAAATTCAGAGCAATACATTATTTGATTTGTTTGGTTTTTAATACTTACAGCCATGCTAGGATTGGAATTAGTTAGGTAGACTATCGATGGATAAAACTGTTTCTTCTGGTAATAGGCATTGCCGATGACCACGGTCGTGAGCACAAGACTCGACACAGTTGCGAGTAAAGCCTTCATTTTGGACTCACTTCTGAAAGCTTGTACACTATAAATTTCATCAAATATCTCCAGAAAATTTTCTAAGCCCAACAAAACCGCTCAACTGTTAGCAAATACATTTTCAAAACATCGTTTCGTATCTCGTCGCTGGGATAGAAAAATAATTTTGACGTGTTCAATGTTCATTGTGTCAAAAGTGTGGAACGTTCGGAATACCACATTAGACAAAAGTTTAAAATCAAAAGTAAGATTCAAAAATTTCAGTACTTTATGTTAGCTACTGTTCATTAGACATATTTAATTACAAATTAACTGGAATAATCAAGGATGTATTATTTTTTAGTTTGGTCTTTATTTATTGTGATAGCTACATACGTCAATACTTAATATTAATTAATCAGGAAGGATAGCAACATTAGTTCCCATTGTCAAAAAAGTGAAACGAAAATGGTGTACGTTTGATTGGTTTCCTTACATTACTATTAATTTTATTGTAAAATGAACTTGTTTTGCCCGTTAAATGGGAGTTAAAGCTGGTGATTGTGAATCTATTAATTGAAAATTCTCTTTGTCAGGTCTGTACTTTCTCAGAAACCTCTTGCCGCGCAATCTAGTTTATGTGTGTCGCATAACTCCATAGTTTCTAAATGTATCTGTATATGTATATTTTGTAAGGTGATTATAAACAAGACGTCGAAGTTATCTTTATTTTCGAGTCTTCACAGTAATTTGTAATCATTTAACTCTACTATAACCTAACAGTCACGTAGGCCTCTGTATGGCTTGGCGTCCCTAGCCCTTAATTTTGTTATAAAGTGTAATTTCAAGATTTTTTCATATTAATCGGCCACCTGATGGCCAACCAGTGTTTGCAACCTACAATGTTTGAACTTTAAACTATTCTGATCTTAATACCTTCTTACAGGCTGTAGTTCAAGATTAATACTGAATTTCAACATAGCTAACATGGTAAGTTTGATCATAATTCGTACTGGACTATACTTTCTCATATAAACTTCATGTTTTAAGAGTAAATTTATAATTAGTAGACTATGTTGTTTGAGTACCTGCTCTAACAAATAAAATCAATTTCTGTTTACTGAACAGATTATGAATAAATTTCTTCACTTCTAAATGCTTACTATGTAAATGTTAATTTCAACATTTTTGCTATCATAATAATAAGCAGGTACCATACACAACTTAGCACATAATGAATAATGATCATTCAATGTGTTTTTTTCTGTCATAGCAGGGGGATGACCCTCCCTTCCTGCCAGTGGGCACTGATGTTAGTGCCAAGTACAAGGGGGCATTTTGTGAAGCTAAGATCAAAAAAGTGGTCAGGAACATAAAATGCAAGGTAATTTACATAATTTTATTTATTACACAATAAATCCACAGTACAAATTACAGTGTAGTATGACAAGTTTAAGGTTTTAACAGAACATTGGCCAATTACAGATTTTCATTTTGCTATTAGAGCTTTTAGAATTCTCCAACATTTTGATTTTGATTTTATATTTCTAATGCTGCCCTGCTGCGCCAACTGACAGCATCTCAGATTAAACCCCTGTAGCAATTGCAACCTCATTACTACCAGGAATAGATTGAATCTGCTTTGACTATTGAATTTGAGATACTGTATAAACAGTATACCAATAATGACTATCCTAAGGCTAACTAGCAAAACATAAAAGTCTTTATTCATTTCATATCATCAATAGCCATAAAAATCAATATTAAATCAATCAATTTCCTATTTAAGGGTGGATCAACTTTTTGTTGTTATTCTGTCCTGTAAGCCAGGAGACTACAGAGATAGAGTTTCTCCTACTCCGACTCCCAGGACACTCAGAAGAAAAGCCTTAAAATAATGTGTTTGTAATTGCCAATAAAACAGATTTTTAGTGGACTTATATCCTTTTTAATCATATTTTGAAAGAGTAACCCAGGAGACGTCACCTTGGCACCAAGCTACAACAAAAAGTGGATTGACCCTTAAATCAATTTGTTTAAAATGTTTTTTAAGCACAATACTTAATCTAAGTGCATATTTTCTTTGTAATTGGTTTGACTTATTTATTGTTTACAAACAACTAATTTATGTCTGCTTTATGCCTTGGCACTTATGATGATTATTATGTTCTCCCATACATATCTCTTGATGCCAACATGCTGACAATTTAATGAATTTTTAGGCCTTTGTTCATGATGTGCATGAATGCGAATGTGATGTGTAACAAGCTACTAAACCATGTTAATTTCAGAAATTCACATATAAATGTTTCCAGATGACATTAAAAGCTGGTGGCACCATCACAGTGAATGATGACGTCATCAAGGGCACCCTGCGAGTTGGCAGCACTGTGGAGGTGAAGCAGGACCCCAAGAAGGATGCCATGGAAGCCATCATCTCCAAGATACAGGACTGCAGCCAGTACACAGTTGGTGAGTCGCCAACAAATGATTTTTATCAAAATATTATTATTTAGTTAAACGCTTTCATAACTTGGTACTAATTTATTTATATTTCCACCTTTGGTTGTGAATTTAAAACCGGAGTTGACAGTGTTAAATTATTTTCCTATTAACCTTTCGGAACCCAACTTTGCGAAACGTCAAACCCTCTGGAGCCCACGCATTTTTTGGCGCAAAGCGTTGGCATCATGAGATGCCAGTGGGTATTCTAGGAAGTGAAATACAGGATGTCGTTAAATTCCCTACCTAAAATATAATAACACATCCAGAAATAAACCATATTTCCGAAACTATAGGTGTAAATTCGAACGCAGGTATTAGAGCATCTTAAGATGCCAGTGGGCACCAACGTAATATGGCTATGACATCTTAACATGTCAGTGGGTTCCGAAAGGTTAATAATAAAGAATGATCTTCATAAAATAATTTTAATTTGTTTATGTTGTATCAAAGTGGTTTGGTGCTTAAAAGAGTGGAGATATGTTATTTTATCGTTTGCAGTGTTTGATGACGGCGACATAACGACTTTGCGACGTTCAGCACTATGTCTCAAGAGCGGGCGGCATTTCAACGAGAGTGAGACGCTAGACCAGCTGCCGCTAACGCACCCGGAACACTTCTCGACGCCCGTCATCGCAGGCAGGAGGGGGAGGAGAGGCAGGGCCCAGTAAGTACCTTGAATATCTAATCTTTTATATATGTAAACATTTTGTGGTTTTTTATGTAATGAAAAATTTAATAGATAAAAAGTTCCGATGTAACGCGACCTCTAATTTCAGAGCTACTATCTTTTCAACGGTTCTACCAATTAACGAAAAGTAGCTAAAATACATTTTGATTGAATTAGCTTTCAACACATCCAAAACAAACAAACGCATCAGAGTCAGTCGAGCCGTTTGGGAACTATGATACCATAGATACACACAAACATAGATTAACATAGATTACACAAATACACAGCCACACATTAAACTGATATCGTCCCTATTTTGTGTGTCGAGCATTTGATGCATTTGGTTGAAATAATATAAAACAAAGTCTACTTTTATAAAAATGCCAATACCTAGTTGAAAGCAATGCGGATCTTACAGTTTAATGTCAAAGTATATTTTCGTGATGGATTTATTGTCGTTGGAGGTAAAATGCTTAACTTAAACAACTTTCATTAAATAACTTGCTATCATAATCTGATAAGTTGGTGCGTGACTACTGTTGTTTGGGGAGGCGAGGCAACTGCTACGTTTGCAGAGAGCAGTTGCGCGATTTCGTTTCCTTGCTACACTGCCCGTGCGAACGCCTAGACAATTATTACTTTAAAATCTGTATTTGCAATATATACATCAACAATTATTATAATCTGAAATTTATGACGCATACTAACGATTTTTAAATGCCTGCTGTAAGACCACCTGTATGTGTACCTACCGTATCTGATCTCTTGTCTTTGCTAATGCCTATCACCTCTCGGGAACAGATACAAAATAAGCTTTTTTTAAAATTTCTGTTAAGAAGCCTAATACAGCCTGCTTCTTTACGAAGGACGAATTGCTGGTGCAGGTTGGCTATATACAACTGACCTGCACCTAAGCTCCAATTTTTGTATCGTTTTGCATTTGAACAATGGGTTAAAAGTAAAAGAGACGGCGCTGGAGATGAAGCTGTTAATTTTACTTGCATCTTAAAACTATTATTTTAATTATAGATCGATTTTCTTGCGAGTGTAGTAAAGTCAAAAACGACGTAAGTTTCTAAATTTCTTGTGGTAACCTATCATCCGCAGTTTTGTTTTGTAACTGTTATTTGGCAGAATAATATAACATAGAAAGTCACTTTTTTCTGTCCAATCCATTTAGCAACTTTTCGATCTTTGAGAATCTAAAGGTAAGGTTAGGTTTTTCTTATAATCCTGGAAATTGGAACTTTTAAACATGTATTTGTCATAAAATTGTTAGAAAACCTATGAAAATTGGGCTAAATGAAACATAAATGAAACATTTGGAAACGGCAACTCGACCTTGTCATAGGTTAGCCTCTCGTTAGTCC
>CAWYPN010000143.1:0-14032 GCA_963966035.1 Acleris laterana
GGTAATCTGAGGAGATAATTGTGATTCTGTGACGCAGCGCAGTCTCAACAAATGTAGATTTAACTGTAAGTAAAGAAATAAAAATCACTTAAATGAACGCATATTATAACAAGCTTCAGTGGAAAATTATAACGACTAAGAAGACTTGATTGGTTCCTAAAATACGGGCAGCTAAAGTGCTTGTAACGGTCCAGAAATGCCCGTTCAATTCGCAAATATAATTCATTTCAGTTTAGGCTCTAACGAGAGTAAAAATCGTTATACATTAAAGTTTAGTATTAAAATTCTAATTCGTTATTAAATAACATCATATCTGCAATTAACTAATTAATTACTATTAAACATAATGACAAAAACTTTGAATCTTTTACTTCTATCGTAAGTCGTTTTATAATCAATGAGAACAGAGACCTCTCTGGAGGATACTAAAAACTATTTAATAGCTAGACTAAAAATTGACAGATCTATTCCCGGGCATCTAGTGAGGAAAGCGGGTTCCTTCCGATTCGTACAGATGGCGTTGTTTTATGTCCAATTACAACACAAAATAAAATTGTTGAAGTTTTATTAATATTCAGATAATAATGTTTTATTAATATTCAGATAATAAACAAACTTAATTATTTGTGTTTATTAAATAAATTAAATGAGGAAGAATTATAAAATGTAACAAGGACTCTTCTGCTAACTAGACATAGTTAGCAGAAGTTAAACCAAACTAGATTAAAAAAAAGAAAGAGACAAATTCAAATGAAAGTGAGTCTTATTTGTTACTCATTACGTTAGCTTAAACAATGCGGCTAGGTGGATGAAGCCAGAATTGGCGGTATGGTTCGCGATCGACGCGCGCCGGGACGCTGGGGCTCCTCGCAAGGAACGCTTGAGATAGGAAATGGCTGGACAAGCGGAAAGCTTCTCTAACAGCTGGAAATACGAATGATTTAACATTAGTCTCTGATAGCTGGAATATCTCGTAGTGCGCATGACAGAAAAAAGAAATAAAAGGGCCGGGAAGGGGACGCTAGGCCTCTTGCTTTTTCTCTTGGGGTCCGGTCGTCCGTCTAGGTGGTGAAGTAGTTGCAGTGAGGGTGCTCCGGTGCTCGTGTCGTCCATTTTGTCTGTTCATTTTGGTGTTCGTGCTTACTCGTATTCTATAAGTAATTGGGTTTTTGTTGGTGCGACGCTTTAGGTAATGGATGGGGAGCACTATGAGTTGGCGAAGGCAGCTAGCATGGCACAGGCTAGAGGAAT
Organism: Acleris laterana; assembly: GCA_963966035.1. Lineage (NCBI taxonomy): Eukaryota > Metazoa > Arthropoda > Insecta > Lepidoptera > Tortricidae > Acleris > Acleris laterana. The sequence continues at coordinate 1,252 of CAWYPN010000143.1, forward strand.
GGGTTAATAATTTGTGTTCGCGTTCTTGTGTTCCTTTTGTTGCTATGATTTGATTACGTATTGTCTGGGTAACGCTACGAGTTAACTAAAGCAGCTACTTATCGAGGCAGGGGTTATGGGATTGTGTTAACAATTGGGTTCGTGTTCCTTTTCTTGTTGTGATTTTACTAATCATGTTGATTTTCCAGATCTCTGTAACTAATGACGCCTACTGGTAGTCTACTAAACAGAGCTCCAAGGCAGACGTTGAAAACGATAAAATAACCTACGCTTACATTTTGGTTATGGGATGGAATCGGAAGGTTTCTACAATCAAGAAACATACGATTTATCTCATTAGCCAAGTAAGTCAGGAGGGTTACGCGCAAGGTTCTGACGCCTTAACTCGGTACGTCAGACAACGCTGGTGGTATTCTGTATATTTGCTTCATAGGGCCCCTTGTCGGATCCGAACCTGTTTACAGGTGGTGCAGACGATATGCAGATATACCTCTTGCGTTGTACCCCTTATTTACATATTTATATATCGACCACCTTAGGTATTTACTCCGCTTTGACGCCAACTAAAGGCTTTTATTAGCCGGCTGAAGAGTACTTAGGACTACACACAGGAAACTTGGTTTTCCGAAGTCGCTGTTATGATAGGTTTAGCTGGTCTAGAAGGATATTCTTACACCGGAATATTCTACATCACACACACGTTTAACGTAATCATAAAAGTCAATTTCGGACTTTTAGTTTAATTTAAAACAGTAGAATAATAGGTGCTTAGGGACCCTAGGTAGATAGAAGATCTCTCATTACACCGTGAGAGACTTATAAACACGTAATGTGGATAGCTAGGCATATCTTATTATGGTTACAAGGTTTGTTCAACTTTGCCAACTCCGCTATCGCTATGACTAAAACTATTGAAATTAGACCTGGGGAAACCTGGGAAATTAACTACTTACTTAAGCATACCTAATTTTATTCTAAGGGGATATCAACTTATTTTGACTCTATTTAACTTTATTCCTAACCAATAATGCTCATGTAAGCTTATCAGAAAGTAAATATTTCTAGTCTGAAGCAGAGTAACTGCGTTCATAAGTAAAGTTCAAAGTCATATTTATGAATTGGACTGTCTTCCTACCAACTATTCATCGGCTGGTATTCTCTGTTCAAACTGAGTTACGACTCGGCTGTACTGCCTACGGGCACCGGCTAGTCCCTGTTCAGCAGAATTATCATGCTTTTCCCAAGGGAACCTATGCATAAAGAAATGCATCTTGTTGGCCGACGACACTCCTTCTTGTGAATGTACTTTAGTATATCAAATAGTATCAAGACTGGAAAGCTTTACTGTACCATATACCAACATTTGTAATGAATAATTGAGCCTGAGTGATCTGGTTTCTCCTATGAATAATAATAAATATCTACTGCAAGTATTGCAACTGACCAGTTATAATATCATCAAACATAGCTATCTGATAGTAAGCTCGCAACGGACGCCTCAATATATGACTCTATTTAACTTTATTCCTAGCCAATAATGCTCATGTAAGCTTATCAGAAAGTAAATATTTCTAGTCTGAAGCAGAGTAACTGCGTTCATAAGTAAAGTTCAAAGTCATATTTATGAATTGGACTGTCTTCCTACCAACTCTTCATCGGCTGGTATTCTCTGTTCAAACTGAGTTACGACTCGGCTGTGCTGCCTACGGGCACCAGTCAGTCCCTGTTCAGCAGAATTATCATGCTTTTCCCAAGGGAACCTATGCATAAAGAAGTGCATCTTGTTGGCCGACGACACTCCTTCTTGTGAATGTACTTTAGTATATCAAATAGTATCAAGACTGGAAAGCTTTACTGTACCACATACCAACATTTGAAATGAATAATTGAGCCTGAGTGATCTGGATTCTCCTATGAATAATAATAAATATCTACTGCAAATATTGCAACTGACCAGTTATAATATCATCAAACATAGCTACCTGATAGTAAGTTCGCAACGGACGCCTCAATATATTGCTAGGACAAAGATCCTTAGCTAATGATATGTGATTATTTCTAGTCAATGGCAGATAGCCAATTATACTTCAACATTGAATGATCCTATGAGATTGACTGATTTCTCTCAACCTACATTGAATATTATACGACAAGTGATTTCCCTGTTTAACACTATGGGATACGTCCCCTGCTTGGTATTACTCAAGGGTATACCAGCCTTATAGTCTGTTAGCAGTTGGAATCACTATCCAATTCCTACGGGAACATACTACAACAAATATCTACAAATTATGATTGAAATCATCAGATCCAGCATTCATCAGATCCAGCTTTCATCATGACTAGAAAGAGTCACAATCATCTTAAGGAATTATTATTGTTATAATTATAACTAGGCTCTTCATAGAAACTGCAGAAAATTGATACAATATCAAACTACATGACCTTGGTCTTAAATGACTACTAACCTATCTACATCTTAACAGTTCGACTTTGACACATTAATAATACAGCTCCTAGTATATTATATTTCACTCCTGCAATGGAGTAAGGAGCTTTCGCGAATATTCCCTCTTGTCCATTGAAAACTGATGACATGACAAAATTATTATTAACAGCTGACAAAGACTGTAAAATCAATGTCCCACCTGGAAAGAAAAGATTTAGCAGCGCTGGAGAGATGTCCCGTCAGGAGTCGAGTCTCACAGTCATGAGCGGGGAGTCGCGGGCTCTGACCGTAGGCGCAAAATAAAATGCCTTATGCATACTTTCCAGTTTTCATCCTAACAATCACTAAATAGACCCAAAGACTTTGACTGAACTTTTATTAGTTATAAGACCAATATTCATTCACTTTTATTACTTCACTACAATTCTCACTTAATCTTGTAGGCTAAAGAGATAGGTTTTATTTAAATAACTATACCATTCTTATATGCATGAAAAGTTCTTAGGTTACTAACTAAACGGTTTCACAATGTAGGTTCTTAGACACTAGATGATCATATGGCCAATTCAACAATCGTTATTCATGTTTACTCTGTGTATATTTAAAGGTAGAAAGCTTAGGTTAATTATATTTAGGCTCTAGGTTTAAAATAGGTAGAGGTAAATTCGTTAGGGAGGGTTACATGCTTATACCGACTAAAATCCAACTAAGACAACATCAAACAGACAACATCTTGCTTTTGTTTCGTTTTGTATGTATTCATTTAATATTTATACTATAAATTATAATGCATGTATCACCTTCCGTGTTTTCACCGAGCGGCCCCAACGGAAGACCAGCGTAATTGGCTTCACAGCCAGCACATGCTGAGTTGGGATCGTTTCGCAACATTAGCACATGTCGTTTTTTGCTGTTAGTTATTTTTTTGTTGTGTGTTATTCTTGTGAATAAATGTTTTACTTACTTACTTACTTACTAAATAACTTTAAATAGAATAATTGTGTATACTCGTAGGTAGGTACGTTGTTTTTACAGATGAGAGACATTTTTACGGAGTTTGTATCGGCTTTGAAACCCTTCACTGAGCATAGTCCGACTTGCTCTTGCCCGGTTTTCATCATATTATTATGGTTCTCCTATTGTAGCCCGAAAAATACTTTCTCCTATTTTCACAGCCACTGACTTCATTAGTTCTTAAATCAAAAATCCGAATTGTTCCTTTTCCTAACTATTCATTAGCCCTATTTTAGCAACCTGAATGACCTATTTTTTTATGTCCGATTTTTAATAGCCCTATTTTTACTCATCCGTTTTTTCTAAATAGGTACTGAATATTATTGTACCTTATATGTTTAAAACCTAACGTTTATTAAATATAATTTTACATGTTCTTAAATGACCGTAATTAAGGTCGACGTACGTATTCCGCGTAGGTGAGGCGCTTCGCGCCTTGTCGTAACTCTAACCTAACCTATATGGATAAAATTGACCTAATTACGTTTTTGTTTTTTATTTGTATTTCTTTCAAACAATTATTATTTTAAACGGTCATTAGAACTTATGACTATTAGGTCTTTTATTCATTAGAAATAAGCATTATTAGTAACACTAATGGATTAGCATTTAATGTTTAGCTCGTTATCAAGCATCAGTTGACTTGTTTTCGATCACTCGCTAATTCTATCAATAATGGTGAATATTTTCAGTACTCAGGAGATGCACAGAGTGGGCACCAGGACGTACCTCTACAGATACATAAAGACGCAAAACAGAATTGGCCCTTTCGCGGCGGGTCTGCTGGTCGGGTACCTCATGTCCATTTACAAGCCCAAGGAACACAAGAACCTGTGGTCTAAAGTAAGTACTGTAAACGTTTATTTTGTGTGTTGCCAGTAAACAACTTTGAGGTTTATAGTTGATGTGACGTGTTAGCGCATACTAATTCGTTCATCTTATGGCATTCTGAAACTTTCATATTTTCCAGGGCAAAAAATATCCTTTGTCCTTTCCTGGGGTTCAGAACAGTTCAGAGCAAAATGGATTTACTGATTAACTGTCCAGTAAATGTGAAATAACTAACTGTACAATATGCATTTTGTACAATTTTAATCGTTTTTCTTTATGCATGGTTCATGACATGTCACTAACAAGTCTGTTACGCTGAGGGATGGGGAGGGCGTGGTGCAATCACCGGTCAGAGGAAAGGAGTGAGTTCTTTCAGACGCTATGGAGACGTTAAATAGCATTTTTGAGCCACTATTTTTTCAGAGCATGTCATCGTTGGGTGCTTGCGCCTCGATCTGCGTGTCGGTGGGCGTGCAGGTGGCCGGCGCGCTCTGCCTGAGGCGCGACGTGCGCGGCGCGCTGGCCTGCGTGTTCGTGTTCTTCAACAGAACTACTTTCGCAGCCGGCGTGCTCGGGCTCGTCGCGTGCTGCACCTACGGCGACGTCCGTGAGTGCAGTTTCCCGTCAATCACTATAACGTCGCCATTGAGTCCTCCCAGTTTGCCTGACTACAATTATGCAGATTAGGGAAACCATGTCTTAGTGGTCAGCCCCTTACCAATATTTTTACAAAATAAACATTACGTCTATATAACATGAAAAATTCGATGGATGGGTGTGGTGTGGAGAGTCATCCTTCATGCTAAAGGGCTTTCAAATTATACATATACTCCTAATACTCCTCATGACAAGACAGTTAAAAAACTCGAGGTTTTTTCTTTTAAATGTTTCCCATTTTATATGTTGCCTTAATTGATTCCTCGTGTGAATTACTAGACAATATAGCTGTAAAAAAATCCTTACTTCATAGTGATTCTAATCATGCAAGAAAACACTGAAAAACAATGAGGAGAATAGGTTTTTCGTATCACGGATACAAGGAAAAATGACAAAATTCCGATTAAAATGAATAATATCTCGGAAATTAATAACCATTGCTGAACATAAATGGGGGTTGAATCGATAGCTTATGAGCTGCTCATCAGCCCTAAGCGGGTTGACGCCAATGTCTGGGACACCTGTATAATAAATATCTCAAATGAAATAAAAATGTGTAAGGGCTGCGGGCAGCCGGGTAGAAGACATGTGATTTGATATTTGAATGAGGCCTTCTTGCAGCTCTGATCAAGCCGCTGCTCGGCTGGCCTGCGCTGGCGCCGTTCAGCCGCCTCATCTACGGCGTCTACCTCATCCACAACATTGTGCTAATGGAATTGAAAATGAATGTAAAAAGTTACTCGACAGTAACTTCCGTCGGCTATGTGAGTTAAATTTTTAATTCATTTTAGTAAAATGTTCCAACTTTGCTCTTTCATGGGTAGTAATAGGCATGCGGACCGGTTAATCGCGGATAAACACAAGCTGGCCAAAACAGAGCACTCCGTCTATTTCCTGGGACCCGCTGTGTACAATCGCCTGCCAAAAGCCGTAATAGATGCGGCTTCCATCACACAATTTAAGAACAAACTTAAAAAATGGCTCCATGAGCGTCTGTTTTATGCCTACAACGAGTTTTTTGATCTAGCCCTCACTGGCTATTAAATATTAATACTTATTTAATTTATCGACATGTTGTTCGTTTTAATGTATTATTTAAAAATCAGTTAAATATTAATTATAATGCATATTATCTAATTATGATAGTACTATGTACACTGACCTATAACAATTGTTACGAATAAATTATTTCATTTCATTTATTTCATTTCATCGTAACTATGCTCCGTAGTAAATATTTCCTTTGTTACTTATAATATAAATCTTATAATTCAAGGTCGATGACCAATTTGCTAAAAAGAATCAGCCACAAAGTGAATGAAAGCAACAGAATGATTTACAGATTACCTCAATACAACCATGGAGCATAATTTACCCGTGGGGGAGCAAAGTAGGAACATTTTACCGTACTTACCTATAAATTCATTCAAGGAAGCAAATACTAACGTTAAAATAAGAGCGGCTGTTTTTAATTTATCTATACTAATATTATAAAGCTGAAGAGTTTGTTTGTTGGCTTGAACGCGGTAATCTCAGGAACCACTGGTCCGATTTGACCAAACCAACCAAACCGAAACCAAACCAAAGCGAAGCGAGGGCGGGTCGCTAGTGACAAATAAGAGAGGTGTCTTAAGTGCGCGTGGCGTCTGTGTATCTGCGTATGTGTGTGTCTGGGTATATGTGTATGTGTTTGTAGCTCAGGCCCTGTTGTTTGATCAGTAGTTAAACTAACTAATAGTAAAATTTCGAAAAAGGAATTGAAAATTTTACACATTTCCTTGAGATTCCTTCAAATTTTCGATTCCTTTTTCAAATTTTAACAATTAGTTAGTTTAACTACTGATCAAACAACAGGGTCTTAAACGGATTGACTGATTCTAACGTGGTTTATTTTCATGTCAAGCGAGTAATGTGATCTCGATGGTTTCGAGCTGGTTGTAATGAAATTCCGTTTCGCTGTTTGAATGATACCTTAATGCAATTATGTAGTTCTTCTTCTTCTTCTTCTTTTTTTATTATTGACGGTCCACCGCGTTATCCGCACTCCGCAGTGATTGCTCCAGTGTCAAGTGAGTAGAGTAAATCAGTAAACAGAATAAATCAAAAGTAAAAGCCGGACATCTTGACCGGAAGCCCTCCACTTAGGTAGTTGTGTATTGTTTATGCACATGTGCATGTATTGACGTTGACGTATTAAAGTAGTGCGTGGCCGACAGCGAGTGTTCAGTTTGGCCTAAGTATTTGCAAAAGCCTTTGTAAGTGCATAGAGTTTACTTTATGGTGTAGCTCCATGTTGACTGAATTTGGCCTGAGTCATTGACAAGTCTTAAATGTTTTTTGATGGTGTCTTAAAAAACTGTTTTCAGGGCATCCGCACATCCGGTCATGCCAAAACGGAGCCCTTATAAGATCACTCGCGTGTCCGTCCGTTTGTCACATCCTATTTTCTCCGGAACTACTAGAGTAGGTACCTACTCCTGTACTAGGTACATAAGTGTATAGAATTATGTTACTCAATGACAAACGTGTAGTGTGACATTGTGATTTTAGTGAGTAATTCGGAAAAAAACTCAGATTCATACATGTGATACAAAATGAAAGATGTAGTGGTGTGAAATATATATAAAATATTATAAAACGTTAAGTTTATAGGAAACCTATAAGTAAAAGAAAATGAACAAAAATAGACAATTTCTCCCCATGACCTCTTGTTAGAAGCTAACGAGCCTAAAGTAACGAAAAAAATATAGACTTGTAAACGGACTAACAGATTTTAATGAAACCTCGCTTCTTAGAACTGAGAATCACGTCGATTAAGCAAGTTTTATTTAAAAAATCAACAACTTTACAACTTTAACTTACCTACAGCCGGTTGCAGCCGCGGCCACGACGACGGCGGGCTGCTCGACTTGCCAGCTAAGATACTTATCTAATGACACCTTACATTACCGTTTAAATTGCTACATGTACCTACTCATAATTAAAAAAAAAAACTTAAACGGGTCAGTTATTCGTGATCGCTTTTTTTCTCCATGTCAGAGCTAGAGGCCATTGTTTGGTAAATTCCTGAGAATTCTCCTTGCAAAAGAAGCATCGTTCCCGAGAATTCTCGAAAACGGGGCACATCTCTAGTCAGCGCTGGTGTGTGTATAGCGGTGGTCGTTCCACAGACGGTGGAGCTGTCCGGGGTGGTGGCGGTGTCGCTGGCGCTGAGCCTGGCCGCGTGGCTGCTGGTGCAGGCGCCGCTGCTCAACCTGACCGACCCCTACCTCGCCACCAGGTAACTTCAAACAATGCTGACCAAAAATATATTATGTTGTTCATTATTTGTAGGGAAGGACTAGACGCATCCGGAATAAAAAAAAAAAACTTAAGTCAAAACTTTTCAATTAAGCTGTCAACGTCAAATATTGGCATGTTTTTAAAGTTTGTTTTGTTATTAAAAAGGAGTGATTCGAGTGATGAAGACGTATTAACACCTGTGGAATTACGGGAAACCGTGCAAAATGCGGAATTAAGCTTAGTACAAACCCTTCTTCTTATTGTCCTCGCTGTAGTGAGGTAAAAAGTTTTGTGTTATACACGGGTGAAACGTTATTTTACGTCTCGTGTGTTGAAACACTCGCTACGCGCAGGGTTCTATTTTTGAAGCACTCGCTTCGCTCGTGATCAATCATAGAATCCTTTCGTTTGCTTCTGTTTCAAATGAACACTCGCGGGTAAAATACAACTTTCCTCCCCTATATAATAAATAATAATTTAAATATTCGAACTATATTTATACATTTAGGAGAAGTACGGCTTCTAAAAGAGGTCTTAATTGATGCAGCAGGCATTCAAAGTTTATCTAACGAACAAAAGTTTGGTTTAATAATGTACAATATCTAGTTCTGCGGATTATTTATCTTAATTATTAATTATCTTCTTTAAAGAAAGTTTATTTTTCAGGTCTCGATCAAAAATGGATGGCGTGGCAAAAGAGGAAACGTGTCGTGACGAGGTGGTTCCCTCCGACCGGCCGGACAAACACAAAGCAGCGTGATGCTTCGGGACAAGGACTAATATCATATGAGCCTTCCTCGGTTCAACCCTACCCAAAATACCAACCTAGAGTTACCTTTATACCCTGAATTTTCAAATAAAGTAATAAACAAAATACAGAATATCCTGAGGTTTCATTTAAATTAAATAACTAAATAGGTAGTTTTGAATTAAGGCCCAACCTTAAAAAATCGTTTTTTTTCTGAATATTTATTTGTCCGGATTTCCGTTTTTTTTCAAACTTGGAGCTATTTTACAAATACAAAAGCATTGTAACTCAGTAGGTACTACTCTATTCTAATTTTATTGTTAATTTTTGAGTTGTGCGGACTACGGGTTGCCTTCAAAGTTATCTTATAAGCGTTAACTAAATTGTGAGAGTGTGCTGTATACACTTGCCCCGGTATTGCACACAGACTCGTAATATTATAGGAATATTTGTTATATCTTAATTGTGTAAATACTATTAGTGTATCTTTTTAATAAATAAAAACAAAAAAAACAAGCTGTACGTCTGCCTGTCCGGTCAAAAACATTTCTTGAGCAATTAGGTATCGTTCATACCAAACGTATTGTCCGCCGCCGACTGTAAGTATGTATACATATAATTATATGCTCGTTGTCTGTATTTTTGTTGTAATAGCGTACTGTCGGTTCGGTGGGGACGGGAAGTTAAATAAATTATATCCAACAGCGATATGCGGCGTGACGCGCGCTCACGCCGGCGGCGGACAATGCGGTCGGTCTATGCGATGCCTAAATCTTTGAGCCGATGTTTCAAATGAATAATATTATTAGAGAATTGAAGCACACCGGACCGGTATACTTTTATATGATCCTTTTAGATTTACTGTGGTTCAAAAATATGTGTAGTGTTTCCAATCCACGAGGTCGCGCCCCATCAGTTCATTTTCATTCCAACGGTAATTTGATGGGCACGGCGCGCCGTCACGGATTGAAAACAAATATAATGTTTAAGCTACTACACCATCAATAATACTCCATTATCGACACGTGGCTAGTTACTGAACTTAAACCAATTAGTGGGTTCGACGGAATCATCAAGCAATAAATCGTCGTGGTCAACACGTCAAGAGCTTGGTTCAAATTACAGTGTCGGTCGAAATAAGAAATGATGCCCCGCCCTCCAGGCTGCGGCGACTGGGACACGACCCGACGCGCGGCGGCCAGACGCTAGAGAGCCAGTTGGCGGGCTCGCGCACCGAGGGTTCCGTACCACCGCACGGTAGAAATTAAAATATTCTAATTTAAAAATATTCAATAATCGGTTTTTCTTGTTTTTTCGACTTGATTAATTAGAAAAATTGATACCTTTAGTTTCCCGTAAACCAAATAAAAACGCTCCGATCAAAATTAACTACAAATGAGGTTACTTTGAAACCTCAATATCTGAATGAATATCTCGAGTAAACCTGCTGAAAAGCACGTAAATCTGAAAAAATATAGAATAGATGTTATTTTTCGATATTACCAATTAGATTTGCTTAACATAACATTCAAATAACATGCGTTTTTGCATAACATATAGGTACATTTGAATTTTTTTACCTCAAAAATCAAGACATAAAGCACACTAACCATTTATTTATTTTTTCTATGTGAAATGGTAGTTGCTATCAAGTCACCCCGTAAATCAACGTAACCTCGGTTTACGGTGTGTTATATAGTCATATTAAATTTTAAACTTTATGTTTTACTGTTTATACAATTAAAAAAACGTTGAAAAATCTTTTGTTATATACAAATTTGAAACATTTTGCTAATTTGTTTTGATATTACTGTTTATTATTTGTTTTTATCTAATTTTACAAAATAATCTTATAAATAGCTAGTAATGCGCCGCACGTAGCAGCTCGTGCTAAAGGGGCTTTTGTGCTCCTCTCCTCTCCCAATGTTCAACTATGGTTCTGACCGGCTCAGAACCGATTCAAACATTAGTGACAGCTCAAAATACTTATATTTCAATATTAAACACTTGCTGTTGTATCCTTAAACACATAATAAACCTACTTTTTTTGTTACACTGCTCATTAATATGAATTGAATAGTATTTTCCATTAATAAATATGAAAATTAAGAAACAAATTTTAAAAGATAACCTCAACCCTAACGCCGATTCTCAGCGTAGACATAATAGAAGGGTGAAGAAAGAGTGATTTATGACTGCATTGGAGTGCGTATGACAAATGCTTTACTTCGACACGCTTCCGACGCTAGTTCATCAAAGCTAGAAGTCGCAAGTACGGCGCGGGGAGTTATCGTTCTAAAATGAACAAAATATACTTCCTACTGCTCCTGCTTGAGATGAGTTCTGGTAAACGTGAATCATCTGAACTGGCGAGCTCGGCGGCGAGGGTCGCAGGCTCGCAGTTTGAACATCATGTATCGACTTCAGTAGTTTGGTGGCAGAGTGATCCGAACGAAGTTACAGATTTCCTTGTTGAGTACCAAGGTTCCGTTCATACAATCGACGTCAACACGCTGAAACTTACTCAAACCATCGCCTTTAGACAAGTTGTTCTGTTTATTTCTTCAACGAAGGAGTTCTCGTACTTTTTGACTAAAATGGATACTAGTATTGTTATTCCAAGCAAAGTAATAGTTTTGCTGACGGGAACCAACAACAAGCCACAAACTTTAAGCATTATTACACAGGCTGCGTGGGACAATGACATCATTGATATTATTTTAATGAGTTTCGATGATGCACGTCAAATGGTCCAAATATTTACATATATCCCATACAGTATCAATAAACCGTGCGGTTGTACTACTGCCGTCGCGGTCGACCCCAATAGCGCGAACTTTTTTCCAGAAAAGTTTAATAACTTCAACAGATGTCCATTTATCGTGCAAGCCAACAACAACGCACCAGTTACTACCATAGAATGTGTAAACGGAAGATCTCAATTCGTCAGCGGTATCTTCGGAGACACTGTCACTCTCATCGCAACACAATTAAATGCATCTTTGATTGCAACCTGTTCGGAATCCGCGAGGAAGGCCGAAAGTCGTTTAGAGTCATTGATGAATAGGGAAACAGATATGAGCCTGTTTTATGTCTCAGAGGACTTCCTCCGCCTAACTCAGCTGACATCCGTGCATTACTTTAGTTTGATCGTTTGGTGCGGCCCACAGCGACGGGAGATATATCGCACCTTCGGTAGAACAAGGGCTCAATGTACTATATGATTATAGGGGCAATTGTGCCCTTGTCCTGCCGAAGGTGCGATATGCGTGGGCCAAAGTCATCGTGCCTCTAATAAGCAACATAAGCGCCCTACTATTGGCCTCCTTCATAGCGTTTGTCATCATTTTGAAAGTAATTTATAGATTTGAGCCCGGTAAAAAGAACAAAAGCCCACAAATAATATTTCAGACGTTCGCAATATTTCTGGGGCAGACAGCCAACTACGTTTCTAAGTCACCATTGATGAACGCCCTATTTGTGGTGTGGATCTGGTTTTGTCTAGTCGTGAGCATCATTTACCAAGGAGAGCTGGTCCGCGGGCTGCAGACGAAGTTGCTGGAGCCGCCTCTGGAGACGTTAGAGGGCGCGGTGCGGTCCGTGGACGGGTACGGTGGAACGCCACTGTTTTTACCATATGTTAAAGGAACACCCCTAGGTGAAAAGTTTCAAAAGTTAGATTATTTCGTGGCAGTGTCTTATGTCGCTGAAATGACCCAGGGAAAACGTTTCCTTTTGATTGCTGACTGGATCCTAATGAAGGTGTACCCAACGCTGCAATGTTTGAAGGAGCCCGTGAT
>CAWYPN010000144.1:0-50465 GCA_963966035.1 Acleris laterana
GCATGCATCGCGCCCTCACGCGCCCTCTGTCTAACTAGTAATAAACCAGCAGTTACTCAAGACGGTTGTTTCATTGCGCCCCTATATAACAACATTGTGCGCTTGTTCTACGGAATGTGCGTTTTTTTTTTATGGCATAGAGAAGACAAACGAGCACACAGGCCACCTGATGGTAAGTGGAAACTGTGACCCATAGACATTCGCATTCACAAGACTGCAATGCAATCCTAAGACTGCAAATGCGTTGCCAACCCTGAGGACTAAGACGGAATGCCTCTATGCTAGTCATTTCACCGGCTGTCTTATCCCCAAACCGGAACACAACAATGCGAACACTGCTGTTTGGCGGTTGGTTAATGGATAAGATGGTGGTAGCGATCCGGACGGACCCCGCACAAGGTCCTACCACCCGCAATGTGTAATATGTTGCCACGCCCACACAAGAATCAAAAGGGATGGCTTTATGTGCTTTCGCGCTAAAAACGTGAGTTCCCTCCCTCGTCGACTGTGTCTATACCCTTGTCACTATAACCACTTGGTTCTCCACAGATGCGCCTGCACCGTTGTGAGGGCTGCCTCGCGGCGTGCCCGCCGCGCCGGGCGCCGCTCGCGGCCTCCGTGCCCCGCGCGCTCGTCAAGTAAGTCTATAGATCTATCTCTCAGCCGAAAAACGTCCACTGTTGAAGACCGCTTGTGACAACCCTACTGTCTAATTACCACCATGTCTACGGAAACTGTCCATGGTTGAAGCCGTTAGACCTCAGCCATGATCGTTCTTGTGACAACCCTGAAGTCGTTTTAATCAACAATATCGGTTTTGTGGCAACCCTATAGAAACACGTCTACTGCTACTGCTAGACTACTTTGATGCTAATTAAGATTGGTCCTGTCATACAATATCACCAAAATACAATGGATTTGAACTTATACTTCGTAGGTATTTAACTAAATGTAAACAAAAAAACCACTTGACATAGTTGGTCAGCCAATAGGAGCAGAACACTTATACGTTGACAATTGTGAACTACCCTCGTCGTACCGGCTCGTGTGTAAACTAGCGCCATCTGTCGACAGAACCAGCCTGTGCAAGCGAGCCCGACGCTCGCCCTATTCAATCTCCAAACAGAACGGCAAGATGGCCGACTCCACGCCACCCACCCCGCCCGATAAGAATGCGCCACGTGAGTAATAAAATAGCTTTGTAACTTAAGAGGACTGTGAAGCGAAGCTCCCACGCAGTTGCAAAATAGCAGTTCCAGGGCAGTTCTGATGTAGTTGACGTAACTGGAGCAAAACGCAAACCAAACCTTGTAGTCGGTGTGCGGTCGACAGGACTGCACGCCAACTGCAAGCGGACTGTGCGGTTGTAATGAAGTTTTGACGCAGTTAGACCCGCCAGACACGGACTGTTTCAAACAGTCAGGACCTACTGCACTTGATTGCTATTGGACAATCTGCACTTTCTAGAGCATTGAAACTGCAAATCGAACAATAGCAACCATGTGCAGGCCGTCCTGACTGCTTAAAGCGGTGTGTGTATGGCGGGCCTTACTTCAACTGCATCTCATTAACCTACCGCCAAACAGCAGTGTTCGCATTGTTGTGTTCCGGTTTGGGGATAAGACAGCCGGTGAAATGACTAGCATAGAGGCATTCCATCTTAGTCCTCAGGGTTGGCAATTTGCAGTCTTAGGATTGCATTGCAGTCTTGTGAATGCGAATGTTTATGGGTCACAGTTTCCACTTACCATCAGGTGGCCTGTGTGCTCGTTTGTCTTTATGACATATAAAAAAAAAACTGAACTGCCCTCGAATAGCCATTTTGCAGTTCAAATGCTGTCTGTCTGAACCGTTTGTTACGAAAAAGTTCCATTCAAATTTAGCTCTCGGTGATGAGTGTGGTAACGTTTCTCACTCGATTCTCGTCTCTCGCGATGTCCAGAACGACCACCTGGTAGGTTCCCCCCCACGTACAAAATTAAAAGGTAGGGGATCCTACCAGGTGTTGTAGTTATTAAGAAAAACTAGATTTGCATGAGGTTATGTGTTAAAGAGTACTAATTTGTTTACATCACACTTTTGTTTCGACAAACTAATGGAGAGAATTCTCGCCGGCAGTGTGAACAGTCAGCGATCTACTATTAATATATGTGTTTCTTTTATTCCCACGGTATCTATATCTTTGATCGTACTTGATATCTAATGCTTCCTAGCAACAACAGCGTGCCTTACACTCTATTAGCTCGCTTGCATCGCTATAGCATACGTTAACAGCTTCTCCCGTCCCCAGCCATGCCGTGGTTCGGCATGGACATCGGCGGCACGCTGACCAAGCTGGTGTACTTCGAGCCGCGCGAGACCAACCGGCGCGAGCTCGACAAGGAGACGGAGGTGCTCAAGAACATCCGTCGGTACCTCACCAGGAACTCCGCTTACGGGAACACGGGCCGCCGGGACGTGCATCTGCAGGTAAGCAGGGCTCTACGGCTTGTTATTGAGCTTGAAGGAATTGTGTGGTTTTTCAAATATATTTTGAAAATTTTGAAATCGCAATTGATTTTTAAGAATATGCAATTTGTCGTGTGAATTATTCAATTTCTCTTGTAGAATTTCAAATAGACGATAGGCTTGTCAATATAACGCTCCTTTAGAATTTTCAGCGTTCGACTTCGAGTCATAAATTTATTACTGTAGAGACCTAACTCGAAATCCAAAATTTGCTAATTAGGTCACTATAATTCTAAAGATGCGTAAGTTTGTGTAGGAGTCTATTTTGTGTAAAGTCCAATAGAATTGTCTTATTGAGTAAACACTTTTATAACCTCAAAACGCTCCCTTTTCGCCTTAAATAACAATTTGGTCACAAAAAACCTCCATGATGTAAAATCAGGAAAATGGTGTGCAAAATGTAGTCTCTAGTTGCTTTGTTCAGCAGCCGTTTTGGCCAAAAAATTATCCATTTTGAGGTTATAATATTGTTTACTAAACAAGACAAGTCTATTGGAATGGACCATAAGTGCGTGCGTGGAAAGTGAAGTGAAATAGGGAATAGGGTAAATCGTCAGTAACTGGCCACCCCCCGGTAACTGGCCACTTTGCAATAAAATGAGTTAAGAAAAATATTTGCTCACATTTTTGCGATTAAACTAGAATACCTAGATCTTGAGTTATTACCCGGAGTACTGTCCAAGTATCTTTACTAACAGCGTCAGTAAGAAATTTGGTGGCTAGTAACTAAATGACACTTTCTAAAGTGGCCAGTTACTGACGATTTACCCTACATGGTTTTTTTTAATCATATTTCTGTTTGTTACATGATCCAGCTTTTATTGAAGCTGTGAAAAAATAGTCATGAATAATCCCTATTGGGTTCCTATTCTTGTTACACACATATTCTGCTCTCCTAAATAAACGTCCCGTAAACGCAATTTGATGGTCAAAGCAAATTGAACCCTGAGTCTTAAGAATTAAGGTCACTAATACATTCGCGATATACGCCCTTTTATCTTTCGTTGCTTAAATACTAAAGGGCCTCAAATCAAAATGTGTTTGTGTTGCATTTAAATTCGGAATGCTATATACTTTAAGTTTAAAATCAAACTATATCTGTTTTTGTTTTGTGGCGCTTTTGCATTTAAGCAGCGTTATGAGGGCAGTAAATAAATAAATTAAAAAATATAATGGTGTCTCCAGATGGACAACGTGACGCTGCGCGGGCGGCGCGGCACGCTGCACTTCATCCGGTTCCCCACGACGGAGGTGGGCGCGTTCCTGCAGCTCGCGCGCTCCAAGGGCATGGCGGCGCTCGTCCACACGATATACGCGACCGGCGGCGGCGCGTACAAGTTCGAGGAGAACTTCATCAAGGTAAGCGGGAGCACTCTGGGTACAGTAAAACACAACCGATATGTAGACCCCGTTATCTTGTCGCACTGACATTACTTTTCACTAGAGCGTGAATGCTGTTTTTATCGACTATCTAAATGTCGATAGTGTATGTCACTGATAATTTCAAATTTGTCTCTAAATTGCACCATGTGCAAAACAATTCGTTTCCTACTTTTATCAAGCGGGGAAAATCTTTAGTGTATTTTGTTTTTAAATCTTCCATTGTAGCATATTATTATGTACGTATACACCAAACAATTAAATAAATTCCACAATTAAACTAACACTATTCCAAAGAACTGCAAGTTATAGTGTCTGTCAATGTGACATGCAATTGCAAATCATTTATCTAAGGTTATCGCTTCTCGTAAGGCTAATAAGGTTATGTACTTATTTGTAAACAAGTTTTAATTGAAATTGAGTATATACACTTAAAACGCGAAAATTCAATTGCATTATATAAACATCGATATCAAGAAGGTCGATAAAAAAATCATTCACACTCTACTGAAAAACAATATTTATGCGACAAGATAACGGGGTCTACTGATATGGCTTACCTGCGCAGTACCTGCGCAGATGACATTTTATCGAAGCGCGGGAACCAATCAGCGTAGCGTGGTTGTATGCTGTGCTATTATTGGTTATTAGTGACGCCATGTTGACGCGCGCCCGCGTGTCATTCGGTCAGTTGTCAAACGTGCGTGAGTGTGATGGAAAAATAGATGCAATTTAATTTGCACCTTATAACTATTACGTACAAGTCTGATCGTGGGTTTCAGTTTTGCTTTCGGAAATCATCGGAATCGTTGTTCGTGTCTGCGCGAACGAAGATTCACGACACGCCATATCGGTTGCGTACTACTGTACTCACTGTTACGTGTAGAAGGGGTGATAGACGGGTGAGTCGTGAACCGAAAGCACGATTGAAACCCGGGTCCATATTGACTCACATAAAATTCTTATTCCTAGGTTTTGTTTTCCTACCGATTTGTATTCATAATAATCACTCTTCATATTTTTTTTTTCTCATACTTTTTTGTTCATACTTTTTAAGTCATAATTATAGCAATTCATATACTTAATGCATTTTTTTAAGTAATTGTTACTTTTTGTCAATTTTTATAAATCTAACCTAACCTAACCTTATTACACGTAAGATATTTAAGAAATTGTGAAAAGTGTACGGCTTCATTCATATTGGCGTTATGAATTCAGATGATTATGAGTTCCGATCGTTAGTACAATTTTTTTTATGAAGAGTATGAAGACTGATCATTATGATGTAAAATGGTATGAAAAACATATTCGGACTTCCGATAATAGGACTAAAAAGTTATGTGAGTAGATACGCACCCTTAAAACCCACGATCAGACTTGTACGTAATAGTTATAAAGTGCAATTGACAATATTTCATTTTGGTGACACCTGCAAATTACTATACGAATTGAAAGGGTTTTACCTCCTGAACACGGCAAAATATTTATTTAGATTTATTTTTCTTTATTTACAAAATTACAAGTAAGTTAATAAAAATATCGAGTTTTACCAATACTATGCCTGAATAGATATAATACCATTGCCTTTTTCACGAGAAAAAAAGCTGTCATACTTCAAATTTGACATTGACACTATTGACAGATGGATAGATACTTAGGGCCACTTGCACGCAGAATTTAACCCTGGGTTAAGGCACTAACTCGAGTTAGTAGACGTCAGATTCATACGAAAACTGTCATTTTAACTCGAGTAAGGCCCACTTGCGTGGACCAGAGTAAGCGTCTTAACCCGAGGTTAGGCGGCAAACCACGTACAAAAGTAGACGCTTAACTCTGGGTTAAGGGCTAACTCTGGTCCGCGCAAGTCCGCGTTAGAGAATTATCGGTTGACATGATACTTTTTTTATATACATATTGGACTAACGTAATATGTCCATTGTGTCGTAGAAATGAAGTTACGCCCTTTTAGAATAAGTACATCTTAATAAATTAATAATAAAATAATTATTCATTCTAGAGAAAATTTAAAACTATTAGGGCCACTTGCACGAAAAGTTTAACCCTGGGTTAAGACACTAACGCCCACTTGCGTGGACCAGAGTTAGCGTCTTAACCCGAGGTTAGGCGGCAAACTACGTACAAAAGTAGACGCTTAACTCTGGGTTAAGGGCTAACTCTGGTCCGCGCAAGTCCGCCTAACTCGAGTTAAAATGACAGTTTTCGTATGAATCTGACGTCTACTAACTCGAGTTAGTGCCTTAACCCAGGGTTAAATTCTGCGTGCAAGTGGCCCTTAGTGTCTCCTTCCAAACAGTATCTAAAAAACGAATAAAATTAAAGTCTTGAAAATATGAAATCTTGTCAATTGTTTTATTTATCCAACGCTTGTTACCAGGAGGTGAGCATGCGCCTGGCCAAGCTGGACGAGCTGGACGCGCTGATCGCCGGGCTGCTGTACGTGGACGCGTGGCACGCCGCCGAGTGCTACTACTGGGCGCCGCCCGAGCCCCAGCAGCTGCTCAACGCCAGCGACACGGTTGGTGCCGCTTCTAACACATTTTGCATTGATACAATTTATATTGTAGGACGCCGACTTTGAGGGCAGGTTTTGGTTTTTTAAATATTTTTTCATCACACTTGCTCGTAAAGGTCGCTAGAGGGCGCTTTACAAGTAAACAATCACGATTATAACCGCGTAATATAAAATAGCTAAATAATGTAAAAACTGCGTAGATAACGTTAATATTGTGAGGACATGTTAATTGTGCTTTGACTCATGTGTGGAAGTGTTATCTAGTTTTAGTATAAGCAATAACGGAAGATAAACCTAATTAACTAAATTGCGTGACATAATAACCGTTATACTATCTAAAACAAAACTGTGAATACCGAAGTTACGAAACTATTTTGTGTCTTGTTAAACTGCTCCCTAATGCAAATAAAAAGTGGAAAGTAAAGTGATAAAAAGTGAAAAAGTGAAAAAAGCAAATTTCGGGTACAATTTGAAACGGCACGGTGGCGTCTATTAAACATTTGAGAACAACGCCATCTGTGGGTAATATAAAAAACTACTACGACAGATACCAAAGCACAAAAACAATAACAAAGATTAGCAACGCTTTTTGCAACTTGTGTTAGTATTCCGCAAGATGGCAGACGCAAATAAAAATAAGTGCGCTGAATGCGAGCAAGAAATAACTCACCGAAGATTTTTAATATGTTCATTATGTGCAGAAAAATATGACATAGATTGTGTGAATATCTCTGAAAAGAGATTTTATAATATAATGTCAGAAGAATATAAAAGAACTTGGATATGCCCTCCGTGTAAATCGAGACCACCAAAACAAAACCATACAAAAATTCCAGTTCGTAAACAACTACCAAATGAGGCTTTAAGCAGTTGTTTCAGCGACTCTACCAACGGCCGCTCCCTTCAAGTTGATGACGTAAACGTAACCCAGAGAAGAAAAACAACAATAAAATACATGGAGGATGATTCTCTAATTTTAGAAAACACTCTTCCATCAGGAGACACAATTATCTCAAACACTGAAGGTGAAGGAACGATTTCCATATTAATTAAGGAAATACAGGAACTTAAAACACACATAACCGTCCAATCCCATAAACAAGAGATAAGAGACTATGAATTATCAGAAACGATTAAAGCGCTTCAAAAAAGCATCAGCAATATTAACAATCGATATAACATGCTGGAGGCTGAAGTTAAGAATCTGAAGACCTCAATTGTAAGTAACAAAAGTTGTATAAATAAATTAGAAATAGAAAATAAACTTCTCTCACAGGAAATAACTGAAACCAAAAAGATTGTATCGACGTTAGAACAAAACATTGAAAGCCATAATAAAAAGTCGGTATTGAGTTCGCCCTTAAAATTAAACCCTACAAAAATAACCCACACAGCATCTCCAAACATATCATCTGAAAAAAATCACACGCCCTCTCACTACGAATTATCCGATAAAGTACACCCTAAAGAGCAAGAAACAAATAATAGCAGAGTGGTCGTCCTTTATGGCCTTGACGAAACGAGGTTTGAAACTGAAACAGATTTGCATAACAGAGTCATAAATGTCTTTCAAGAAATCACTCAAATTAACCTACATGGCTATATTGAAGAATTAGAACGCATCGGACAAAGAGGCATGCGAAGACCACTCAAAATCGAGCTCCTTAGTAAGAGAATGACGAAGTATCTGATTTCAAATGTTAGCTTATTTAGAAATACCGGACTTTGGATATCGGAGCTCCTTGATCAAAAAGGACTACAAGAAAGGAAGCAACGCAGGGATAACCATAGAAAGCCTAGGCACCACAGTAATAACCATTATCAAGATACCAACTCTGGCCGCGTGTTTACACGCTCGCGAAACGAGCATTCTGAAACAAGGAAACCAAAAAATTATTCCTTTCGTCACTAATAAATCTAATAATTTAACAATACTATTCCAAAATGTCAGAAGTGTTAGCAATAAAATTCACTTACTGGAAGCACTAACAGAAGAAAAGGACATACCAATTATTTGTTTAACTGAAACATGGATCACAGACGCTAAAATAAATTTATTAAACATAGAAAATTATAATGTGGCTAGTATTTTTAGCAGAAAGGAACGCGAAGGCGGAGGCGTTTGTATACTGACAAAAGAAAACATAGAGTATACCGAATTAGAAGATATAGCTAAACTATCTATAGAATATGTGATTGAAATATGTGCAATAGAAATAATTAAGTTAAATTTAATACTTATAACTATATATTGGCCAAATAGTAGTAGAGAAGTAAATTTATTTTATGTACAATTAGAAAATTTATTGAAATTAGTATTAATTAAGTTTAGTAAGAAGAATGTTATAATTGGAGGAGACCTCAATGTAAATTTCCTTGGTTATTCTAGCCAAACAAAAAGTATGACTGAACTGTTTAAAAGTTACAATTTCTTTCAAAATATTAAAGAACCTACAAGAATAACTGACACATCTTCAACTTGTCTGGACGTAGTCTTTACAAACTTTAACAATGTAAACTGCTTCTTTAATGTTATAGAACTTGACCTATCTGATCATAAAGGCATTATTATCACTCTCCCATCATCACAGCCAGCTGAAAATGACAAATCATGGACCGAAAAAAGAATATTTAGTAACAGAAATATAAACATGTTTCAGGCACAACTCCAAAGCATTGACTGGAATAGCATATTTACACCATACCAAAATATAAACCAAAATTACAGTGCGTTTCACAAACAAATGGTCACTATTTTGAACAGATGTGTTCCCAAACAAAAAATACGTTTGAAAAAGAAAAAAAGCAAATCTTGGTTAAGTGTTGGTTTAAAAGTTTCCTGTAAAAATAAAAGGCTTTTAAAACTACTAGTACAGTCACAAAAACATAACCCTATTTTTAATAAACATTATAAAACATATGAAAAAACCTTAAAGAAAATAATTAAACTTTCAAAACGGAACCAATTTATAAAAAAAATTGAGTCCTCAAAGAATGTTACAAAAACCATGTGGCAAGTTATAAAAGAAAGGACCAATAAAGAAAATACTAGAGATACTACAAAAATTAAATTAATTGTTAATGATAGAACTATCAAAGAACCCTATGAAATTGCTAACACCTTTAATGATTTTTTTGTATCCGTTGGCGCTAGCCCGTTGGATCGTGCTCCAAAGGGAAGAGCTGTAATTTCCCCAACTTCTAAATCATTATATTTAAACCCAGTTAGTCATATCGAAATAAAAAATATAATCTCAAAAATGAAAAATAAAACGAGTTTTGGCTTTGACGAATTCCCACCGATCCTCATAAAACATTGTAGGGACGAATTAGTAAAGCCTTTAACGCACTTAATTAATCAATCCTTTTCCGAAGCAATTTTTCCTGACCTCTTAAAAACTTCAATAGTAAAACCTATCCCCAAAACGAAACTAGCAAATGATCCAAATAAATTCCGCCCCATAGCACTGTTATCTTCCTTTTCAAAAATATTCGAATCCGCAATGGCAATACGACTAAAATCATTTTGTGAGAATCTCAGTATATATGACGAAAGCCAAAATGGCTTTCGTACACAACGATCTACAGTAACTGCCCTATATAAATTTACACACAATATCCTAAACATAATAAATAACCGGAAGTACGCCGTGGCTCTCTTGTTAGATATGAGCAAGGCTTATGATAGGGTTTCCCACAAAATACTTTTAGAAAAGCTGTATGGAATAGGAGTACGGGGAATAGCTAATAAATGGTTTGCGTCTTACCTCGAGAACCGGAAACAATTTGTAGATATTGATTATCACGACGCAAACACAAATTGCCGTACTAGTTTTAGATCGCAAGAACAAATATTAAACGGTTCAATCCCCCAAGGCAGTGTTTTAGGATGTATTCTTTTTGTAATATATATAAATGATTTGCCGAAGGTTATACATAATAATAGCATACTATATGTAGATGACATCACAGTAATTTTCCAGTGTAATAACAGAGAGGACTTAGAACAGCAAATACAAGTTACCCTTAAGCAAGTATCGGACTGGTTAGAAGATCATAATTTAAAATGAAACCTTGCAAAATCAAAATTAATCCAAATTAAACCCCGCCAAAAAATACCCATTGATACTAACTTTACATATAAAAATAATGTTACGAGTATACAGACTGTTTCTTCATGTAACTTGTTAGGAGTTGAAATAGATTCAGAGATGAACTGGAAAGCACACATAGACAAAATAATAAACAAAATAGCTCGCTTCACATATGCTCTCTATGAATTAAAAAAAATTACTAATTTAAAAACTGCCTTAATAGCCTATTATGCCTACGCGCACGCCTGGCTTAGTTATGGAGTGATCATCTGGGGCAACAGCACCAATGTTAGCAAACTTTTCACTCTACAAAAAAAATGTATTAGGATACTGGTCAATATTAAAGCAACAGATACTTGCAGGCCACATTTCACACGTTTAAATATCCTAACACTGGTATCTATGTATATTTACGAAATATGTAGACTTGTACGAAATCACAAAGCCCTATTTGCTCACGAAAAAAATAATAAATGTCCAATTAATCTTAGGCAGAGAAATAAGTTAATAAGCTCTTTTACTAATTTAAAAATTGTTAGCTCTGGAACACATCACATGGCTGTGAAAATTTATAATAAAATACCCCTTACAATCAGAAACATAACAAAAGAGTCTATATTTTGTAGTAAGTTAAGGAGCTTTTTGATTTCAAAATGTTTTTATAATTTAGAAGAGTTTTTTGCGTTTCAAGAGTAAATAAAATCTGTTAGCCTTGTATTATTAAATTTCATCTGTTATATATTATAATATAAATGTGATTTACTAAATAGACATGTAAGTATATTATTGTGTCTTGTTGCAGTGCCCTTGCAGGGTTTATGTTGAAGCTACCTACTGTATTTTTAAGATCTCATTGTACAACATAAAGCAATAAATGAATATGACTATGACTATGACTATGACTATGACTAAATAGTGTCCTAGCATGCTAGAAAAATCGACCGTAAATCCAAAATAATACCCGCGGGACTTTTTTTACCATTACGTACCTAACGTGCGTAATAGCTTTTTTTTAAATATTATACGTGGACTCAAACTATCACAATATGTCAGGACCCCAATTCTTGTGCCATTCGATATGAAGTTTCATTCGAGATGAAATGTCAGTTGAATACTATTTCCTAACAATCTCGCATAATAAACTATTGATCTCATATGTCACTAGAATCGGACTCCGAACACGTTTGACATTATCTGTGGTAAGTCACAGACAATGATGTAGTCTGCCGCTAATAAGTTAAAAATATGATCTTTTGTCTGATTTTATTTCATTTCCTCGCAATAGTGATGAAAAACATTGTATGTTACACGGGTGGTAAAGGAAATACAAAGCTCGAGTCTTCTAACAGACTCTCGTATGTAATTCTTTCTTTACCACCCTTAATACACAATGTACCATTATACGAGTTCTAGTGATCGTAATTATGCTATTACATTATCTAGTCTCATATCTTAGTTAATAAAAAACTTTAGAAAATTTTAAGGTCGCTGCAAGTAACGCCGCATAGTTATACATATCTTTGAACCTAAAATGTGCTTCGTCATAGTCGTTCAACTATATTAATCGAGATATCTTATTGCCACCCTTAAAATAGGTAACGTTTAGGAGTGCCGGTGGCCACCTCTGGTCTTCATCATCGGTTCCACTTCACCAAATAGTGCTTTCCAAGAGCATATCCACGAGTTACAATGAAAAATACTGAAATCTCAGTAGGTGTGCCTATAATATTTGAGGAGTTCCGTCGATTCCTCATGGACTCCATCATCAGATCTTCGTTTTGATAATAACGGGACCAATATGAATAAGCATTTGAATGAAAAAAAAAACAATTCGCTTCATAAACAGGAAATCTGTCGATTGACCGCCATATTTATCAACAACATAAAGTGAAAAGTACCAGGAGCGCATAACCACCGAACAGCTCTCTTCCAGCCCCCGTACTTGACCGCGGCGCTGAGCCTGTACGAGCGGCAGCCGTTCGACTTCTCCAACCCGTACCCGTTCCTGCTGGTCAACATCGGCAGCGGCGTGTCCATCCTGGTGGTCAAGGCGCCCAATGACTACTATCGCGTAAGCGGGACCAGGTGAGGATTGCATACGTATAAATATAGCTTCGCCATGTCCGTCTGTCCTTCTGGCTGTCTGGAGAAGACTCCAGCTGTACGTCTGTCCGCGGTGTAGCTCAGAGACTCTTAGCAAAAAACAAGTTTTAAAATACAACTGCTGTTTGGATAAAGTCGTCAATATAGTGTTAGTGTAAGATTTTTTTAATAATTGGAATCTACTTGGGAGCTCTCCAAGTGAATTCCGACATTAAAAAAAAAAACTTACTTTACCATGTATTTTTTTCACCATGAAAGTAAGCAATGACTCCCTACACTATACATACATACAGGTCAAAAACTTCAGCCGGGTAAAAAACTTCTGTGACCCTGCAGGACAATCGCGTATGAACTTGACGGGCTATACTGTCCTGCTACGACAATAATGGCGGTATCTCAAACAAGACTCCTGTAGCAAGTGCCTCTCTATTAATGGGAGAGTACCGCCTATTGGCATATCAATTAATAATACCTATTAAATTAAAGACTCCACACTATTTGCGGGTGGTAGGACTGTGTGCAGGGTCCGTCCGGATCGCTACCACCATTTTATCCATTAACCTACCACAGTGTTCGCATTGTTGTGTTCCGATTTGAGGATAAGACAGCCGGTGAAATTACTAGCATAGAGGCATTCCATCTTAGTTCTCAGGGTTGGCAACGCATTTGCAGTCTTAGGATTGCATTGCAGTCTTGTGAATGCGAATGTCTATGGGTCACAGTTTGCACTTACCATCAGGCGGCCTGTGTGCTAGTTTGTCTTCTCTATGCCAAAAAAAAAACTATTTTTGTCTTGGGCCTTCGCCTTGGACCATTCGCCAGAAATACAAGATGTTGCCCCTTTGTGACACATCCTCCTAATTCCAGTCTCGGCGGCGGCACGTTCCTGGGGCTGTGCTGCCTGCTGACCGGCTGCAGCAGCTACGAGGAGGCGATCGCGCTGGCCGCCACCGGCGACAACACCACCGTCGACAAGCTCATCCGGGACATCTACGGCGGGGACTACGCGCGCTTCGGGCTCGCCGGGGACCTCGTGGCCAGCAGGTGAGAGAACCTTCGCTCAATAATAGTACTAGGACAACAGAACGCTCGAAGTGGTCATGCTAACCGCCCAGTCGAATGCACCCATTGTTTTATGAGGGCCTTCGAGCTGGCCGGGGACCTCGTGGTCAGCAGGTGAGCAAACCTTCGCTCAATAACAGTACTAGGACAACAGAATGCTCGAAGTGGTCATGTTAACTGCCCGGTCGAATGCACCATTGTTTTATGAGGGCCTTCGAGCTAGCCGGAGACCTTGTCGCCAGCAGGTGAGCAAACCTTCAGTCAATAAGAGTACTAGGGCAGCAGAAGACTGGTAGTGGTCATGCTTACCGCCCATTCGAATGCATCATTGTTTTATGAGGGGTTCAGCTGGCTGGGGACCTCGTGTCCAGCAGGTGAGCGAGCCTTCAATAACAGGTACTAGGACAGCAAAACACTCGAAGTAGTCATGATAACCGCCCAGTCGAATGCACCATTGTTTTATGAGGGCCTTCGAGCTGGTCGATTTACTCAATGCTTTGCGATACAATCTTCTCAGATTCATATAATATAACATATGCAACCCCACTACTAAAGGGAGAGAATTTCGAGCTGCTGATTCCTGCATTCATACGACCCTTATTTTAGAGATCTGCCTGTCTGCCAGATGAAATGTATTAAGTTATTTATTTAACAAGGACTTGTTTGTCTGCTATAGTTTCGGGCAGATGTGCACGGCGGACCGGCGCGCGAAGGTGTCCCGCGAGGACCTGGCGCGCGCCACGCTCGTCACCATCACCAACAACATCGGCTCCATCGCGCGCCTCTGCGCCAGCAACCAGAAGATCGAGCGGGTGAGTGCTCCGGCCTTATGCGCTCCTGTTACACTCGAGCGAGATTAGTTTTATGGTTTTTCATCACACTTGCTCGTAAATAGTGTCCTAACATGCTAGAAAAATCGACCGTAAATCCAAAATAATACCCGCGGGCCTTATTTTACCATTACGCTTCTAACGTGCGTAATAGCTTTTTTTTTAAATATTATACGTGGACTCAAACTATCACAATACGTCAGGACCCCAATTCTTGTGCCATTCGATATGAAGTTTCATTCGAGATGAAATGTCAGTTGAATACTATTTCCTAAAAATCTCGCATAATAAACTATTGATCTCATATGTCACTAGAATCGGACTCCGAACACGTTTGACATTATCTGTGGTAAGTCACAGACAATGACGTAGTCTGCCGCTAATAAGTTAAAAATATGATCTTTTGTCTGATTTTATTTCATTTCCTCGCAATTGTGATGAAAAACATTGTATGTTACACGGGTGGTAAAGGAAATACAAAGCTCGAGTCATTAAAGCCCTCAGCCTTCGGCTTCGGGCTTCTAACAGACTCTCGTTTGTAATTCTTTCTTTACCACCCTTAATACACAATGTACTATTATAGATTTCATAGGTAAAATTTATGTATTACAAGGTTTAAGTAGGTATTTAGACGAGTCATGTATTGCAATGCGGACCAGACAAAGTGGTTTCTACAACTACTACGAGGAAATAAATAACGCCTTTTTTACCTCAGCACCAAAGTAGGGTGTTACTGTTTAAATACGGCAAATTCGCTTTTGCTGCGAGCGAAAGACTGAGCAAAATTTGATTTTGCTGTGAGAGCGACAAAGCAACTTTTTATTTAAAAAAACAACGAGAACAGTACTAGGTCAATATAAACGGGTGAATAGGTAAAATATACATGTGGAATTTTTACCATGTTGTATTTTTTTACCTTTAAGTATTATGGTCTCGCTCTCGAAGTTGTATATGCAACACCAGACCATTGTGGTTTCTATCTCTTGTGTTTGAATCTCTCGCTGCAGTCAGCATTCTTACCTAGGATCACTTCGCTACGCACATGATTCAATTATAGAATCCTTCGCGTACACAGGATTCAAAATCAACACTCGCAGCAAAAACCGACTTTGCTCTCTCGTTGAAAGCATTTTATAAATAACTAGCGACCCGCCCTCGCTTCGCTTCGGTTTATTTGAGTTTTCTATAACACACGTACATAAAACAAAATTTATTATACATAAAAACCTTCCTCTTGAATCACTCTATCTACTAAAAAAACCGCATCAAAATCCGTTGCGTAGTTTTAAAGATCTAAGCATACATAGGGACAGACAGCGGGAAGCGACTTTGTTTTATACTATGTAGTGATTTTGTAATAATAAATTAATATTTGTCTGCAGGTGGTGTTCTGCGGTAACTTCCTCCGGGTGAACCCTATATCAATGAAGCTGCTGTCCTACGCCATGACCTACTGGTCGCGCGGCGCGCTCAAGGCGCTGTTCTTGGAGCACGAGGGGTGAGCACCGTCTCTCTCTAAACTTAACTTCGTACGTTCTCTCTGGCACGCGATGAGTTGTGCCTCGGCGCCCTCGGCTATGCTATCCTAGTAGCAAAAGTGTTTTCTTGTTCCTCTAAAATCTGTGTAAGCTCTATAATAAAAAAGTGGCTATAAAAATAACCAAAACTTGAAAGATTTGTTAGTATTACAAAGATTTGCACCGGGAGTAGCCGAGCACTGCGGACAGGTGACCCACTCGAGGCCATGCCACCCTGGTACAACGGCTTAGGAATTAGTTGCAATATTCCAATATTTAAGGGCAATTTACAGAATGGCGTTATTATATCTCTTTTTAGCAAAAATAGAATTTGACATGAGTTTATTTGGCCGACGTGTTACGGTCACGAGCGGTTAATTTGGGACCCATCTGAAGAAAAATATGCTTGAAGTTTGTCATTAGAGATGACAAGTCATTTGTAACTTTTAGGAAACTCAACTTTATTGTTGTAGAATGTCAGATTGACTTTGGACCCTAGGGTGGGTAGCAAATTAAATCTCGTGACTGTACATGACGTCACACGGCGTATCGGGTTTACCTAATCGCTATCTAAGTAGCAGTTTAAAATGTTTCTGTCATTCGTATTACTTGGTTGATTTTAATTTTAATTTCACTTTTGGTTATCTCTTCATATTTAGTTGAGAAAATGGGATTTAAAAAATCCATGCACATTCCCTATTACTAGCAAAGAGGCATTCCATCTTAATTTTCCATGTATATTTTTTTTTACTCGTGTCTTATCCTATCTGTACTGACGTTGGTCGAAATATTTCAGATATTTCGGCGCCGTAGGCTGCTTGCTGCAGCTGGACGACAAGAATCACCGGAAAGAGAACATGTCGCGGCACCGGGAGGAGCCGAGCACCGCGGACAGGTGAGCTCGGCTCACCCGCTCGCGGCCATGCCACCCTGGTACAACGGCTCGGGAACTAGTTTCGATATTCCAATACTTAAGGGCAATTTATAGAATGGCGTTATTATGATTTGGTTATTTAAATGGTATTACAATTGTTATTAAATATGCCACATTTTAATGAGGCATTTAAAAAAAATCGTCTCTTTACTTACGCAACCTCGTATGTGATCGAGTAACTATTCGATCAGATACGAGGTTGAGAAAGTAAAGGGACGAAATGTTCACTGTATGCCTGAGAGCATAGACCGTGAGTTAGGCAAAGAATAGGTTATCATAATTTTACTTCACCGATACGGAATAGTACATTACTTAACAAGGGCTGTAAAAGAAAGAAAGCCCGAAATCGCAGGTATTTGAGACCCGAGCCGTAGGCGAGGGTTGTAAATATGCGATAGAGGGCTTTCTTTTTTACTGCCCGTGATGAGTACACAATTTTACGTCTTCACCTGGCCACAATGCGAGTTTTACCGTGCGCGCAGCGTGCGATAAAACTCACATTATGGCCAGGTGTTACGTAAAAGATGATTTTGATTCTTCAAGAAGCCACGGCCAGTGCCACCAGTTTCCTTGTATATTAAGTGAAAAGCGGTATGCGTCACTAGGTACCAAAATTATTTTCGTCTTGGCCGGTGTCGCTTGAATCCCTCGCTACGCTCAGCATTCTACGCTAAGGGATTCTTCGCTTCGCTCTGGATTCAATACATCGTCATCGCCGGGATTAAACCATTTTGCTCCTTAGTGACACAATCTGCTATAACGCTACATTCTTGGTGCTTACTGGACTGGTGTATACATATACACTTTGAAGCATGCTTGAGGCTTTTTTGCCTCAACAATAAAGCCATTGTTTACATGAATATATCCCCTAAATATTTTACAAATATTGATGACAGATATGACAGTCTACTCTGGTTTTGACCGTGAGAAATTCGTTGTACCAGGCAGTCATAATTGTTTAGGAGGTAAGATGCGGCACAGGCGATACAATATAAAAGTCTTATGCTACTTATGCCTGTAAAATAATTAATGTTAATACATTTGTTACAAATATGTTATTATGTAATGTACAGCAATAATTAAATACAACAATTAACGTGACATATTTTTGACAGATATTATTGAAATTTTAAATATGATTATAAAAGTAAATTCAGCTTGTTACATGAATAGCAATATTTGAAAATGATTGGTGTGACGAATATAAATAATGTATGAATATATAGGTACAATCCTGATTGACAATAGGAACTTTTTTAAAAGGCGTCTCAGAAGCATGCAATTTTAGAGAAAAGTAATTGAATATATGGGTGGAATGACGTCATTTTATTAGTAACCGCGTGTTTGTTTTTGAGGTTAGCACTAGCTGTGACGTAGAAAAGACCATGTTTTTTTTTCATTAAATAATGAACAACATAAAAAGTAGTATAAGCGTGATTTTTTTAGAACATCTTTGAAAAAAGTTCATCTTGTCAATTACGGAGTAAGCAGCATATATTATATTCTCGTGTACTTGACCTCAGTTGTTGATATGCGTCAAGATGACATTGATAACATACCTTTTGGTTAGTCTGTTCGTATGTATTTCAAAGGTAGTATTATCATTCCTAAATGCACAAACTCGGTTTCCACTTTTAGATGTATTTTTGATATTGTTTGTTTGTTTGTTTGGCGTTAAACGCGATTCTGATGTCCCAGTAGAGCGGTTGAGATGCCCGGTGGCTGCTGACACGTACCAGGGGTGCAGGAGCGACTGGTGTTTAACATTCGGTGCGTCCCCGCTCGTTGTTAGCATTGTTTAATCGGAAATTGCATTAAGTAAATTATTAAATTTTATTACGAGTTAAAAACGGTGGGTGCGTTTTTATATGACTTTTTTATAGTTAATTTATAATTTTATCTACTCTCATATCGTAAAGTTCGAAGTATAAACTTCAAAACGAATTTATATTGGCGCACTTTATAAACACAATACCGAAATTTAAAAAAGAACAGTAACATTATTTATCTAACAAATTAATTTTATAAAGTAATATTTCTACCATTACGATGCACGTTAATCCAAAAAGTTAATGTCACCAACGAGGTTCCATATCAATTATTTTTTTATAATGGAACGCACGTGCGGTTTGCGTCATTTTTACAGCATTACAAAAAGTTTTCATTCCAATTTTTACTTGTCTGTGGCAGCGCCCGCTTTAACGCATGCGCGGTGATGTGCTAGGTTTTGGCGCTATTCGATGAATACGTTTTGTTGTAATGTATGAGAGTAGATAAAGTAGTGTATGAAACTGCACATAACTAGGTATTAAAACACTCGTGTGATACTATTAAAAACCTCGCCTAGCGGCTCGGTTCTTAAACACTCACTCGTGTTTTAATACCCTTTATTATGCAACAATTTCATAAACTACTATTATGGGTGTATGTGACTTATTTCAGATGTGATATTCATAAATACCCGACGCGCAAAGCAGGGTGTAAGCGAAGTATTTTATTTATTTTAACTGAACTGAACTGTAATTCTAGACGACGATCTTTTGAAATGGAACTGGAACTTGCATTAGTTTAGTATAAATAGTGACTTATCGGCTTATACATACGATTGATATTACATTAATACGGGGTGGCGCAAAAGTTAGTTCTTTTGCTGTAATATTTTTTATAATTGAAAATCTGTAGTTCTGCTTTTGCCAAAAGCCTTTTGGAATGTGTTTATTGGATGTATCATTTTTTTTCTATTAAGGCGAGAAAATTGTATCTGCCAAGTTGTACCGCCAGAGTTGATGACCATACAGGCCCGATTTATAGACTTTGCCATGACTTTTGCCAGAACTTCCGGCGGTAGGATCTCGTATTCTTGACGGATATTCTTTTCGAGGGTTTGAAAAGTCTGGGACTTGTTGACTAAGGAATGCAATTTAATCAGTTATTAAACGTTTTTGTTTGAAAATAACCGGTTAAATCCGGTTATTGGCATTTCCTATTGTTGACATAGACTTGGAACTTCAAGAAACCCTACAAAAAGAAGTCTGGAACTGTTAAATCGGGTGATCTTGCTGGCTAGTGCAAAAGACCAAAATGAGAGATTAGGCGACCCGGAAAAGATTATTCCGCGTTCGTTTCTTAATTAATGTCTAGTTGAAGTGTATTTTGTATCTGTTAACTTCATAAATGTCGAAGCAGAACTGACATTTGCCACATTTTTTTTAATTATAGCATTTTCCAACAGGGTGATGACTTTTGCGCCACCTTACTATAATGCCAGTTGGGGTGTTTTATTTCAAATGATCGAAATTAATGAAATTCATATCATACATAATGAATAGTGACTCGGGAGTTCGCTTCGCCTTCGTTTATTTTCGGAAGTAACCCGAATGTCTCGTTATTTTGAACTGACGACCGACTTGTCTGCGTCGTCGCTTCTATATTGTATAATTTATTACGGTTATAATGTTTGATTTACAAAATGTGTTGTTCAAATGCTCGCTACGCAGAAATATACGGAATGTATATTCATTTGTTATGCGCGCAACGAATATTAATAGAGAATGCATTGTGTATCAAATGCAAGTGAACAGACCACAGATCGCTGGCAAGTTATGTGACCCTGGTAGTTCAGAACTGGTATTAAAAAAAAACGACTTTGTTAGATAGTGAAAAATGCCTTAAATTTGACATTGCAGCTACCAGGGTCCCATAAGTTGGTCAGTACGTTGTAACAGTTCGATCGTCGACGATGCTTGACGTGGCGTCTGCGCGCGCAGTCGCGGTATACTATAAGAGAGGGCTGATTTTAAATATTTTATATTAATAGAAATAAATAATCTATTACAATTTGTTGTTTTTATTGAAAACCTACAACGCTGAACCGCCATGCTAGTTTGTCAGCATTTGGATCTAACATGCCTATTAACACTTGACGAAAATATTGGCACCGTGGACGTCGTTTGAAGGTAATAGATGCTATAAATCTACAATCCTTGGAGGTCAATAATAGGGTACTTTACTCTATGTGTAATGTCTCCAATGTCCGATCCGTAATCACACCAATTTACCACACTGTGTGACTATGGTTCATTTTATTTACCCGTAGTCACACCAAGATCGAATTTGCGTCTATTTCTCTTTAAAAATCAAACTCAACAGACTGCTCCTATTTTTGAGTGTTTTGGCCCTTCGGGCTTGATATAAAAACGAACCTAACCTAAACCTACCTCCTATTTGGTGTGACTACGGATATAGGGGCAATAACCAATTGAAATTTACTAAAAAAAGCTCGTTACAAAAAAATATTCAGTATGGCCGCCATTTCAGTGGGGTTGACATCACGTGACCGCGTCGCCGCACTGAGCAAGTCATTTTTTTAACTCCATACGACATGCTGTCCAATCAGTATTTTAATAATATAAACAAAAAAAGACCGCACCACAGTTACTGCTCTCAACTTTATTTCCAGACTCAAAAATAAACACAATTTGCTACTTAAGGTATAGGAAGGACCAATGAATCTGTCTCGCCTGCTCTCCCCACTCCTGGCTCCGGTTCAAAGGTAATTTTGATCTCCGCGTCATGTATGGGCTCCTGGTACTTTGGCTGGTCATTATCGACATTCCTGCCCAGTTTCCATAAGACCTTGATGAAGTTATTTATACTGTTTTTATCAGGATTGGCTGAAATCGCAAATGGTCCATTTTTAAATAAGTTGTCATTGTAGTTACCGTTTTCGAACTGCTCGTCAAAGTCAAGTTCTATGGAATCTGATTTTCTGTATGTAGGTCCATAAAGAGGTTCATCTAGATCCCGCATCTTTATTTCAGACAGTGCTGCCTTTCCGCCTCGAAGTCTTCCTTTGGGGAGGTTGCCAGCATCAATAGCAGCCACTGGAATGATACCACTGTTATTAAATTAATTAATAAAAAAAATCATTTATTGTATTGTGTTGTAAAATTCAAGTAAGGATAATTAAACAGAAAACAAACAAACGAAAGAACTTACAAAATTACTTAAAACTACACTAATCTAACAAACCGCTACCAGTGGGCATTGTTCCTAAAATGCTGGCAGCATTGCCACGTTGAATGGCAATGCTTAATCTTTGTGCCAAGTACAGGCCAGCATTTTTGTCACGGGATGCGTCGATCAGGCGCTTTGACAAATCTTTAAATTTTTTACAAATCAATAAATGTAAGCAAATAAATAAATATCCGGGGGACAATGTCACACCAATTGACCTAGTCCCAAATTAAGCTCTAGGCTTGTAGGGTCACGAGATTTAATTTGGTACCCACCTTAGGTCTAAAATCAATCTGACACTACAACAATAAGGTTGAGCTTCCTGACAGTTACAAATGACTTGACATCTCTAATGACATTGACGACTTCAAGCATATTTTTCTTGAAATGGGTCCCAAATTAACGCTCGTGTCCGTATTTGTCATTAAGGCCCCGTTCTCACGAGCGCTTAAAAAGCGTCGCGTTACAGCCGGACGTTGGCGGTATTGTAAGCTCAATTCAATTTAACGTCCAACGCCCAACGTCAAAAATCGAACAGTGTTCGATAAAAAAGCGCCGCGCTTTAAAACCGCCTTCGTGTGAATAAACACATGGTTATCAATTTGAGTCATTTCAACGTTTTTTTAACGCGCGTTGAAAAAGCGCTCGTGAGAACGGGCTCTAACGGACTCATAGTGCGGCGGTATGTATGTATGTATGTGATCTCAATTCGGATTGTTCCACTCTAGCCCCCTTACTTATAAACGTCGAATAAGCGTGGAATAGTTTATGCCATGCTTTGTCACTTTCTGTCAGATGCAAATGTCACAATTACAGATAAGGACTAAGGGCCTGTTGTTTGATCAGTAGTTAAACTAACAAATTGTTAATATTCGAAAAAAGGACAGAAAAATTGACACATTTCCTTGAGATTACTTCAAATTTTCGATTCCTTTTTCAAATTTTAACAATTAGTTAGTTTAACTACTGATCAAACAACAGGCCCTTAGTCCTTATCTGTAATTGTGACATTTGCATCTGACAGAAAGTGACAAAGCATGGCATAAACTATTCCAAGCTTATTCGACGTTTATAAGGTAGGAATATTTGACAGAGCCTTACCAAATAAGCTGAAGAGGAGCACTCCTAACAGACTCATTTCCGAAACGAGAGTGATGTCAATAGCGATGTTCACTATTCTCGCTTATAAAGTAAGATAGCTGTCAGGCGTGACGGATCACACAGAGACGACGTGGTTCCGTAGCTAATTTATGTTTCGGGAAAATTAAATTAAATTATGCCATAGTATGTAATACTTCAAAAACTGGGATAAGGTAAAACATTTAAAGGACACATTTGAAATACTTTTACCCCAGTAAATTAGTTTTCAAGGCTATGTATGTATGTATGTAAACTCTTTATTGCACATAAACAATTACAAGCCATGTTTGCATCAATATAAATAATGTACATAGGCAAACTTATCCCATATGGTATCTCTTCCAGTTAACCTTGGAGTAGAATAAGCAAGGACAACGCCGAAGGATAGACAAATTAACAAAATTTCAGGAAATAACAAATACTACATACAAAGATAAATTATAATATACCAATATATACTATCACACATACGTATACAGCAGTTAAAACCTACAACAGAGGTAAGGATCAAGAGTTAGACTCATCCTGTTGATTTAGCCACAACTTCCTTAATCCTTCCTTCAATGAACCGACAGGCATGTCGGTTAGTTAATACTTTAAAAAGCGGCCAAGTGCGAGTCGGACTCGCGCATGTAGGGTTCCGTACCACTATACATCTAAATAAATGTATTTCTTTTTTATTATATTGGAGTGGATTTGTGGAGGAAAGGTAAAATGCGGTTTACAATTTATAACGTATTAAAAAAAAACTAATTATTAGATCTCGTTCAAAACAATTTTCGGTGGAAGTTTGCATGGTAATGTACATCATATATTATTTTAACATTTATCATTCCCTTATTTTAGAAGTTACGGGGGGGGGGACACACATTTTTCCACTTTGGAAGCGTCTCTCGCGCAAATTATTCAGTTTAGAAAAAAATGATATTAGAAACCTCAATATCATTTTTGAAGACCTATCCATAGATACCCCACACGTATGGGTTTGATCAAAAAAATAATTTAAGTTTCAGTTCTAAGTATGGGGAACCCCAAAAATTTATTGTTTTTTTTCTATTTTTGTATGAAAATCTTAAAGCGGTTCACCGAATACATCTACTTACAAAGTTTCCACAGTATAGCTCTTATAGTTACGGAAAAAAGTGGCTGTGACATACGGACGGACAGACGGACGGACGGACGGACGGACAGACATGACGAATCCATAAGGGTTCCGTTTTTTGCCATTCGGCTACGGAACCCTAAAAAGGATTTATTTTCTTCTGATTAGAGTAACGGTCTGTATTTAATTTAAATTTGTATGTGCTATAGACATAAACAGGGAGCGAAACTTTGGTGCCAAGACGTCATTATGACGCAAATTTAAATATAGGGTGTTTTTATAAAATATACACAACATATTAAAATAGTGACATAGATGATTCATATTATTACGATACGTCTATATTTTAATAATACCTAACTTACTTTCTCGGTAAGATCGTGTTCATCCTTCTCATCTAAGTACTGAAGAAGTTTTCGATTCAATATGTTGGCATCTCCATTGCAATGTCTCGTAATAAATTTGGAACCGAATGCCTTTTATCCGTCCTTAATGACAATATTCTTTAATTCACGAATAAAAAATACTATTTAAACTGATATACATTATTATTGTCTCCGAAAATTTTCTGACTTATATGACAAAGACAGTAAGGTGTCACTTTTTATAAATACTGGGCGTCTCAAGCGTCAATAAAATATCCGTAAACTAAAGAGGCCAATATGTTGTTAGTGATTATCTATAATGTAAATAAAAACACTCTGTATGAAGCTTGACGTCATACGGCTGTCACCGGCACCAAAGTTTCGCTGCCTGGACATAAATAATCACTATCAATGACCATTTCGATCTGTATCATAATAAAACACTACTTTATTGTTTTGTCATATTCGACCAGTGAATTTTTCCTTTTATATTTTGTTACCAAAACTAAATGAAATCCCCTTTACGTAGAACTTGCTATTTCCAATATGTAAGGTAGTTGCTGTCCATGTGGCGTTCGTTTTTTCCACCCTTTATATATTTAAGGCTGACTGTAACTACAAGCCTAGAGCTTAGTCTGAAACTAGGTCCATTTGTAACAGACTGATCCCTGACGACGATGCGCTGGCCTAGTTGGTAGTGACCCTGCCTACGAAGCTAGCGGTCCTGGGTTCAAATCTCGATAAGGGCAGATATGGATGGATGTTTTTTTATATATTTGTGTATATATTTCTCTATATAAGTATTTATATCGTTGTCTAGTACCTTTATTTGGACGGGACGGAAGGGGCCGCCCTAGGCGTCCTTTTTCGAGTCAAATCGGAGAAATACTGGAAAAGGGCCGAATCTTAAGTACCCGAAACCGACGTGCGTGCATGACTCGATGTATGCGAAAGAAATTTGTCAAGATCGTAGCAAGTGGAAAGAAGTGGTATCTGCCTACCTCTCTGGGAAACAGGCGTGATTTAATGTATGTATGTATCGTTGTCTAGTACCCATAATACAAGCCTTGAGCTTAGTTTGGGACTAGGTCAATTGGTATGACATTGCCCAATGATATTTATTTCTTTATTTTATTTATTTGAAAACAAGCGAAAACAAATTCGGTTTAATATTTGTAAATTGCTACTTACTTTGTTCCCGATGTCTGAGACACTTATTCTTCCAATTCCCTTGTTTCTGTGCC
This sequence comes from Acleris laterana, assembly GCA_963966035.1. NCBI lineage: Eukaryota > Metazoa > Arthropoda > Insecta > Lepidoptera > Tortricidae > Acleris > Acleris laterana. The sequence continues at coordinate 25,829 of CAWYPN010000144.1, forward strand.
GGAGATATCAAGTAGGGCCTGTGCATTTCTCAAAAACAGTCGTTATTGTAGGGCATGGGCCCCCACTCTTTTTCGCGCCAGTCTGGGGTGAGGCTTGTGTCTATGCCTAACTACAAAGGAGAAAGTTGAGGTTAGGTCTCCAATTCTAACTATTGTTGCTTGTTGCAACCCAATTGTTGTTAAACAACTTTAAATCGTTATTAAGAATGCACCGAGCAAGTTGGTTTGGTTGGTTTTCTAATTAACTAAAGAATTTCCTTGGAATCAGACGATACTTTTTTGTAGCGCAAGTCAAAACACAATTTATGGGATACGTAATGTAATGAACAAACTTAAATAACATTTTATTACCCTTTGAGTAGTCAGCTTAACGGAAAAAGGTGGCCACTTTTTTCTATTAAGTTGATATCTCGAAGGTGAATTGTTATTAAACTACACTCGGCGTCAAAAATATCGCACCTTCGGGAAAAATATGTTCAACCGACATTATACCCTATTTAATCAAGGTATGACTGTTAGGTATTATTTGAAAGGTAATAAAATATACTTTTTAAAAAAGCTAAAAGAAATATAATTATTGTAACCAGGTTTAAAAAAAAAGAAGTTTAATGCGAAGACAAGAAAAATGTTTATTAAATTTTAAATTAACATCAATGAAATGGTTAACAAACAAACAAAAAAGACACTTAAAAGTAACCTAAAACCTAGTGTTACCCCCCCTTGCCCTAATTACTGCTTCCATGCGGTCTCTCATTGACCGAACCAACTTCACATACGTCCGACTGAGGAATGAGGTCCCATTCTTCAATCACGGCGTCCTGGAGTTCTTGGAGAGTGGTAGGGATGGCATCACGTGACCGAACACGTCGCTTTAGCTCGTCCCAAAGGTGTTCGATTGGGTTCAAGTCGGGACTTCTCGCTGGCCACTGCATAACAGGGATCCCAACCTCTCCCAGGTAATCACGAACGAGCAATGCAGTGTGGCTGCGGGCGTTGTCGTGCATTAAAGTGAATCCAGTGCCGACAAAACCCGCATATGGGACCACATGCTCTTCCAGGATCTCCGTGACGTCCCGGTGAGCAGTCAGAGACCCCTGCCCGCGAGTGCCCCCCGTCCGGGAGACGCACAGAAGGTCGGTCTTGCCATCTGTGGACATACCGCCCCAGAACATGCACGAACCACCTCCGTAGGCCACCGTTTCTTCAATGCAGGCTTGAGCAAATCGTTCTCCCGACCTTCTGTAGACTCTTCTACGCCTGTCGTTGCAATAGAGGCAGACCCTCGTCTCATCGGAGAAGAGAACCTGCCTCCACTGGTCGAATGTCCAATCGACGTGGGCACGAGCAAACTGCAGGCAGTCTCTGCGATGCTGTGCGGTCAGTTGGGGACCTGTAGCAGCCCTGCGGGCCACAATCTTCTTCTCCCTCAACCTTCTCCTAATGGTGGAGGTGCTAACAGAGGTCGTCCGAGCTTCTCGGAGACGCTGTTGCACCTCAACAGCATTGGAGAAGCGATTGCGTAGAGACGACGACACAATAAAGCGGTCGTCTCTTTCAGATGTGCAGCGTCAGCGGCCAGCTCCATGCCTCCTAATGAAGCCTCCAGTCTCCTGGAACCGCAGGTATAATCAGCGGACAGCAAACCGGCTTAAATTCAGTTGCCGAGCGACATCACATTGCCGAACTCCTGCTTGGAGCAGTGCGACCACCTGGGTTGATTCAGCAGCAGTGGTTTCCATTTTTGAGGGTCGTTTTTTTGCTTAAGCTCCTTAGGTGTGTTCTCTTTAACGTCTGGATAGCGAATGATTGACATTTGACCTTTACCAGACTTTTTATACACCTGGAACACGGCACAACTCGCGACCCTTCAAACGCGTAATTTGGCACTTTTTTTTCGAAACTCTCAGTTTGCGAAAACACTTTTTTTTCTTTAAATTAAATATTGTTAATTTAAAACACATTAAACGTGCTTTCGATTGATACTAATATTTACGAGGTGGGATAATTTTACTAAGGGCTAGATGTGCTTGAATCTGATTTTCGACGAGGTGCGATATTTTTGACGCCGAGTGTATGTGATATACCCTATAAGTTGTGTTTTCATTTGTAGTACAAAAACCTACCGACCAATTTGAAGAAAATACTTTAGTTTATTAGAAAACACAATAATAGTGATGAGGGCGCCACTGTACATCCGGCGTACGCTCCTAAATGCTACTTAAAAATTAAAATGATAATAGAAACTGAAACATGATTTTTAAATACCTATTCAATGATACCCCATTTTTTATAGTCTACCGACTTTTTTACAATATGGCGTCTAGTTGCCGCCATTTTGAATGTTGATTACTTAGAGATGACTCGTAGTCTTCAGGGTGTAATATGCAGGGATGAGATTCCTTACGCCTATTGGCTCTCAAATACACTAACCGCCTCGCCTGTGTGGTCCTTTGCCTCCTCCACGCCGGATAAAGGTAACACTTATTTTGAGCATTAATTTTGTTACCCGACCGCCGAAGGAGGAGGGTGATGTGATGTGTTTATCAATTATATGTATATATGTAAATCTTAAGTACCCGAAACCGACGTGCGTGCATGACTCGATGTATGAATGTGGAAGAAGCGAAAGAAATTTGTCAAGATCGTAGCAAGTGGAAAGAAGTGGTCTCTGCCTACCTCTCTGGGAAACAGGCGTGATTTAATGTATGTATATATGTAGGTAGGTATGTTTGATCTTTTGTTACGGTCAACCAATGTATCTCACTGCCGCACTCAGAGACGTCAATTAAATTTAACGCTTGTTTAGTGAAGTGTTGTCTTATTCTATGGCTATAGCAAAGAAAGTGACAGCAGCTACTTTATTTAGGTAATCAAGCATTAAATTTAATTGACGTCTCTGAGTGCGGCAGTTAATCTTGTGTGTCACTAAAGATTACTTGAACTTGTATATTCAGTGAAACTCAAAAGATCCAATGCTTTTTAACTGAAATAATAAACAGATCTCTAAACCGCTTTTATACATATCTAGATGCTTGCAAAATCAAACTGTGAAATTAACTTTATGTGGAAAATTGTGTGATTGTCACGATATGCTCATAACTCATAAGGTTTCTAATTAGAAGGATTGATTAAAACAAAACAGCAAAATTTAGAGACGCAATGCATTTTCAACTCGCCACTACTTCACGCCACCAATTCTCCAAACTCGTATACAAACTTAGGGGTCACCGCCTCCATAATCTCCCCGCGCCGGAACACTTGCAAACCTACATCCTCGAAGCTTCTGGGATCCTGGTGGTTTTGTGTTCGTAAATCGTAAATTTCATCGTCCTGTTCTTTAGGCTGAGTTATATATACGTATCTCTTTTCGCCAAATACGTCGTCGTCCTTTCGTATTTTCTTCTTGCTTTTTGGTTTTTCGAAGTGTATGATTGTATCGAACGGCCTTAAGTTGTCGTCGGTGGGGTCTGTCGGATTTCGCTGCTGCAAGGGGCTGAACACATACTGTCTATGGTTAGGATCTTTTAGCGCTAGAGTGTGGTGCTTTTTGGAATGTGAACGCGCCCCAATAGTCGATACTGGAACAGACAGTAAAATTAACTTTTGCTCATTAAAATTATTTTTTACTTTGTTTAACTCGGGTGAAAGTATGAATTGCACCCTCGAACTATAGGTCTATGGCTGGCTGTCATTCTGAAAACATCTGTCCAATTATTATTTTTTGTAAATTATTTTATCGTTGATTTGGTTCGCAAATCCAAGGCAGTCTTGTGGGACAACTTGTAACATTGATGAAGAACTTGCATTGAATAAAATAAGAGTGAAAAGATGGTTCCAAATGAGTTAGCGGTCAAGATCACACCAAGCCATTGAAGTGGTTGCCCGCCATCTTCAAGGGTCATAACGACTATGACTGGAAAACTTCGACGACAGGACAGGATTCACCATAAAACGTTGCTTATATATATTGGCAAAATTACTTTATTATGTAGACGCCATTAAATAAATAAATAATAATATATGTATTATTAAAATATTTTTTTACTTTCTTTAACTCGGGTAAAAGTATCGCTATCGCTGCTATCGCTCGTGCAGCCTAAATATCTCGGGCGGCAATTAATAACTTTCATCCCTCGGTTAACAATCTACTAGGGTGGATACGTATCACTTTCAACCCGCTTCTAAGATAAACAATGGCCTACTTTCAGAGTATGAGACATGAAAAGAAACTTACATGTCACCAACATAAGTAAACATTTACAGTAAAACATTTTGGCTACTGCCACAGATTGTGGGCACGAGCCATTCACGAGTTAATTTCAAGCGCGACCTGAAATAGGCGTCGCTGGTTCCGTATCGTAACTAAAATACAATCACGAGATTTTAGGGTACCCACCTTATGTCCAAAGTCAATTTGACATTCTGCAACAATATGGTTAAACATTAGGTACTTTTTACCCCTATGGCAAGCGTAATTTTTACGACTAAGCCGCCTTTACTGTATCTATCTATACGTTTAAACGACTAATTCTTGTATATATAATCTGAATCTCAGAAACTGCTCTAACGATTTTCATTAAATTTAGTATACACTTTCGGGAGTGATAAATCGATCTAGCTCGGTTAATTTTTTAGATAACTTACCGAATAAAACATAAAGGTACTAATAATCATGATAGCAATACTATAACGATAGAGAAAGACCATAATGATAAAGCTAGCTAACAATTCTGCCATATTGATAACAGATCTCTAAAATTTAATTAGGTCTATTGCAAAGTCAAACCGGGAAATTAGTTAGTTTATAATGTTAAAGTTTTATCAGTGTTTTGGAATGCGCCGATTGCGGCTGATCCCAGTTGTCCGCACCCCTTTGTCCACACTGCGGACAACTAGGAGTTATTTTCCCAGTTGTCCGCATACTAGAAATTTGGTGTAGACAACTGGAAATAACCCGCTGAATGTGAATTGCCGGTCAATATTTATTTTTTACTTACTCTATACTCCATACCAATTCACTTGTCTTATTAAGTAAACAATTTTAAAACCTCGAAATGCATAATTTTTGACTAATTTAGCAAATAATTTACCTGATTTCAACATTTGACATCATGAAGGTTTTTTTATATTTTAGGCTAAATAAGTCTATCGGTATGGAGTTTACAGGCTACAGGAATTGCCTAGCAGTTAAGGGTCAGTTTGATTGCGCGATATCCCTCATACTTTTCGTGATAGATTGCCTCGCTGCAATAGCTCCCGGTTTAAGACTGCACCGAGCAAACGCCGAGCGTCCAGTGGCGCTCTCGTTACTATTATTGTGTTTTCTAATTAACTAAAGAATTTCCTTGGAATCAGACGAAATGTTTTTGTAGTGCAAGTAAAAACACAATTTATGGGATACGTAACAAACTTTAATAACAATTACCCTTTGAGTAGTCAGCTTAACGGGAAAAGGTGGCCACTTTTTTTCGTTAAGTTAATAACTCGAAGGTGAATTGTTATTAAAAGTATATGATATACCCTATAAGTTGTGTTTTCATTGGTAGTACAAAAACATTTGGTCCAATTTCAAGAAAATACTTTGGTTTATTAGAAAACACAATAAAAGTAATGAGGGCGCCACTGGACATCCGGCGTACGCTCGGCGCAGTCTTAATGCCAAAACAACTCGTCAACGGATTGCTACATGGGCTAATGACCTTTAAGGAAGTAATTTTCACAATTCCTACCAAAACCATTAAAAGTTTATCTGGATCAGAAGGGAAACTGTAGGGACGGTACATCCTTTTTTTTTAATCTAACAAGTATTCTTCAGTCTGACAAGTTTGAGCAAGACCATCCCGCGGGGTGGACAGTGGCGGGGACGAGGTAATAGGCTTCAGAGGGGGCAGGCAGTGTGGCGGGGAGGGGAAGCGTGCACTAGCAGTGACCTCGTCCTCAGTGGAGACAAATGGAAAAGTCCCATTAGTCCACACTAGGCACAACTGGGATGAAATAATTGTCCCCAGTGGTGGGAATGGGAATAAATTTTCCAGTTGTTATCACTTATTCAAACCGTAATGACGTTAAATTTAACTTTGAAACAATTTGTTTAACCGCAACGTGCAAAGCGCGCAGGATGTAGACGTACGACTTTTATCTTATTTCTCAATAAAAAAACATCATAAAATAAACATTTTTAATAAAATTCTGTCAATAAATCTATAGTCTATCAAAATAAAATTGTGTCTTAATGTCTTAATGTTATAATTTTACGTATTTGAGCTGACCAGTAATTGGAGACTTACTGCCGTGACGCCAGCCATATTCCATATCCAATTAAATTTTCTTATAGGCGATCTGTTGACACCAGACTGCCCAAGAAAATAGATGATTACACAAAATTAGAGTAAGATAGCTATTGCCAGCTGTAAACTAACTTTAAAATTTGTCATTTGCTTCTTTATGAACTCTTACTGGCGCACTCAGAGACGTCAATTAAATTTAATGCTTGATTTAAGTTGCTGATATCACTTTCTTTGCTATAGCAATAGATTAAGACAACACATCACCAAATAAACATCACGTTAATTTAGAGATGGTGTAGCGTTCGATTCTAAACTTTGATAAAAGCTACTTAATGCGTGTGTTGCACGGCTGGCAGATACAGTCGCCGTCAATAGAACTTGTGAACGATGTAAACAAATTAGTACTGTTTGACACATAACCTCAAATATTCACCAAGCGTTCTTTTATTCAAAATAACGTATAATTAATAGCTATTTCATCTTAAACTTAATATGAAGATAATGATATTGTGTATAAATTATTGCAAAGACCTCACTTGATCTTTAAAAGTACGTGATTATCGAGTAACCATGGTAAATAGGTTCGTTTGGTTTTGTTTACGTCTTTTGCCAGATCTATTGAGGGCGACTTTAGAGCGGTTTTCTAGACTAGACAGATATTTTTTTAACTCGGGTAAAATAAACAATATACCTATAGCTGCTTTTTATAAATAAAAACCACTAAATTGCGATCTATTACAACAAAGAATTGCACTATGGACATAAAACAATAAATTTCTGCCAAAATATACAAATGACTGTGGGCCTGTCCTGTCCCACTGCTGGGAAAGCTTCCCACTAATTTCCAGCCGGTTTTGACTCGTACATATAACATATAAAACTACCTTCAGTTAAAAATTAATTCAACTATTACAATTTGCCAAATACAATGGACCCTTCGTTTGCTATCTTGATATTAATATTATTAATAAATACATAACGTACCATTGCTTGCCACAGAGTATTTTTTCTTTATACATCATCAATATAGAATGTCAAAGTCATTTAATTACTTACAGTAAAACACAACTGATATGGCTTATAAAAAAATATACCTATAGATATATCGATAGGCATTTTTTCGAAGCGCGGGAACCAATCAGCATGATCCACGCGTTGCGTGGTTGTATGCTGTGCTATTATTGGTTATTAGTGACGCCATGTTGACGCGCGCCCGCGTGTCATTCGGTCAGTTGTCAAACGTGCGTGAGTGAGATGGAAGAAATAGATGAAATTTATTTTGCAACTTATAACTATTACGTACAAGTCTGGTCGTGGGTTTTAATCGTGCTTTCGGAAATCATCGGAATCGTTGTTCGTGTCTGCGCGAACGAAGATTCACGACACGCCATATCAATTGTTGTTAGATAGTAAGTCTATGGCCTCATGCCATCTCTCTCTCTTATCATGGCCGCCGCCCGGTACGTACGCATTGTAGCCGCGTCTTATAATATAATACTTTAAGAAGTAATAAACAGTTCTCCGTGTGTAAATTGTGTTATTCATTGATTACATCACAACATAACATGGTGTCAGAAGAAACAAACTGAATATGGCTGAAAGTAAGATTCCGCCAAGTGAACATACACGCGAGGGCCGTGATGTCGTTGAAGGCGTGCTATCACCACCGCAATTTACAGTCGGGTCAGGGACACTTCGACCTCTAGACCTCAGAAACACGAATATGTCCATTACATGGAAGAACTGGATTACTCAACTTAAAATGTACATACGTGCGAATAACGTAGAAGGCGTGGAAGACAGCCGCAAAGTTGCAATCCTGCTACACTTCATAGGTGCGGAAGCACTAGTCATCTTCTATTCATTTAACGTGGATATAGACACGATTACATTTGAGAGCCTGATGAAAAAAATCGAAAGTCATTTTACACCACAAGTAAATATTACTATGGAACGACATGCACTTTTCAATAGACGCCAAGGAGCAGAAGAGTCCATAGATGATTATGCAACGGATCTCAAAAATATTGGTAGACAATGCGACTTCGACAAATTGCAGGACAGTCTTCGTGTAAAAGAGCCCTCATGTGGCCTATTTACTGAATAAATATTTTGAATTTTGAATTTTTTTCTCCGAGATGTATTCAGCTAAAACCTTAGTCCTTTCAAAAAAAAAAAAAGGAAGATGTTAGATAGTAAGTCTATGGCCTCATGCCATCTCTCTCTCTTATCATGGCCGCCGCCCGGTACGTACGCATTGTAGCCGCGTCTTATAATATAATACTTTAATAAGTAATAAACAGTTCTCCGTGTATAAATTGTGTTATTCATTGATTACATCACAACATAACAATTGTGTTCTACTGTACTAAAATTTATATCGCTAACAAAGTTCGAAGTTTAATAAAATTTACGTTTGATGTAGGTAGTTCTTTGGGGGTTAGGCGTACTAATATACTTAGTAAAGATTTATAAATCTATATACATATAACAACAACGTATCCGCGCAGCAATTCGATCTCTCTATTACAATACACCGGCTGGAAAAGGATGGATGCTGTAATGCCCACAATAAAAAATCACTAAAGATTTTACAACAATAATATACTTTTTTATTACAATACTTATATAAACCTTATATATTAATTATGTCTATATCAATAACCCTTTAATTATAGGCCAAGTCATTATTTATAAAATATAAAAAGAAATGTACTCACTCAACATGTGTTTTCTTTTTAATCTGAAGAACTAAATGCCATTTTAATTCTATCTATAACTATGGTATGTTATTACTCTTGGTATGTCTAAGCACTGATCAGCAAAAGGTCTCAAGATCAACAGTTTATTCGATTTTGAAATTGAAACAAGTGTAATAAAATCTAAAATGTTTCATTTTTCCAATCCCAATGAACCAATAAACCATAGACATTGATTATTCGTTGAATGAAACGTATAAAACAGTTCTAAATTTGAATTTGACGTTTGACGCGCCATTTTGCGATAGAGTACATAGGTACGAAGGGTTAAGGCATTTTGCCCACAGCTTATGAAATTTTATCTCAGTAAATACAGATAAGCTAGATCCGAAACATGTTATTGTAATTACGTATACTGAATAACATAGTTATGTAACAACTAAATATACTTTTGAGTACATTTCTTTTATAGAATTCAAGTCCACTGTGTTCCACGGCTGTCTTTATCTAATTGATCTTCAAATAAAAAGTTATTAAAAAAAAAACAAGTGTATGCATATTACCAATCAAGTTTAGGATTTACAACAATTTAAAGTTGGTTATAGCAACATTTTTCTATCTTGCTTTTTGTTACACTTGTTATAGTTGGTTCCAGTTTAAATGACGAAAAGGCACTTAAAACCAACCTTTAAAAACATCTATTGTTCAATTGTTATCTTCAAGTAGGGTTGTAAAACAATTACGCAGGTGTGTCGGTACGGCCAAAGTATACTGTGAACAAACAATCTTGATAGTTTTGATGTTGTTTGTCTGTATTTTACCGCACGACGTGCGTTTCTAAAATAATAATTAAATACTGTGTCAATATCACTTTGTACAATTATTGAATAGTATTAAAAATAAATTTTTACCTGAGTGCGATTACGCACTGTTATTATAATATTTTTTAATGAATGTTAGCCATAAGAATATGCGAGATGTTGATTTATTATGTATCAATAATGACAACTTAAAATTATATTGAATGTTACATATAGGAATATTTATTAAGTATATTTTTGAATTACAATATAGACGGCTTAAAAAATCTTTTATTCAATGACCAAGAAGAGTTGAGCTACTCCAAGGCACGTGCCACACTTTGGTCGTCCCTTTGTTATCTTTTCCTTTCATATTTAGCAACAAAAGAAGTTGTAAAATCCCGCGTTAAGTGCCTTTTCGTCATTTAAACTGGAACCAACTATACGTGACGGGATCTGTAAGGTACTTTATATTACTAGTAGTATTGAAAAGAGGCCGTGATTACAGCTTTAGCTTACAGCAGTGAACTTCAGCAAGGTGTAGCCGACCATCAGCTGCGGGCATCGTTGATGGTCTCCGGCACTTGGACCTCGAGCCCGTCCAGCTCCTGGCTCATGGTGATCTGGCAGCCCAAGCGAGACGTGTCCGTGAGGCCGTACGCCAGGTCCAGCATGTCTCGCTCCTCATCGCTCGCTTCTTCTGGTAACCTGGTAGTTAATGGTGCTAAATTATTAAATGAACCTATTGTTTTTTTTAATTACTTCTCTAAACGCTAGTGGCTCAGCGAAAAGATCAGTGGTGGGTGAAGCCGTAAGAATAGCAGCGGTTACTTTCGTTTCAATGTTTGAATAGCTATTATTATAAATAACAGTACCTTTAATTCATTCATCCTATTCACCGGTAACCTAACTGGTTAAGGAATTAACCAAATTATACTGGTTTTAAGAACAATATTAACCACTTGAAACCAGTTCCGAGCTCTGGTCTTGACAAAAGCCTCTTATCTTGTCTTTGAAGATGAGGGTACTTTTTGATGACCTTCGACACATGGAAATCTTGTATAATTACAACCAAATACACTCAGCTGTTCAAATGTGCAGGTTTTCTCTTAATTTAAAAAAATCCCCGACACTTTTAAACAGACATGTCTGACGTAATTACCTATTGCCATTTAATAAAACACTTGTGCACATAAAAGTCGTGAATGATGTAAACAAATGACTACTGTTTGACACATATTAACCGAGTGTCCTTCTATTAAAAATAATGTATAATGAATATTTATTTCATCTTAAACTTAATATGAAATGAATGATCTAGTGTATAAATCATTGCATAGACCTCACTTGATCTTTACAAGTATGTGATTATCGAGTAATTATGGTGAATTGGTTTGTTTGGTTTTGTTTACACCTTTTGCAAGTTCTATTGACGGCGACTTTAGTGCCACATAAAAGCATATTATTACATGAAGGTCATTCCACTTAAATCCTAGTAATGTAATACTGAGTAAACAAACTAAATAAATATTGCAATAAACTGTTGTCTTATACTATTTACGCACTTCTAAACAATTATGTTATGTAAATTAAGATTGTTACAATAAAACTTAACGTGTGACTCAATGCGCAATAAAATTTACATGATCAAGGCAAATGAATTAAAACTGTTTTTCAATTAAAATTAATTTATTATTCCTCTATTTTCAAACCATGTCTTAAACATGGAAAAAATTGCAGAATCAAATAAATTGAATATGTATAATTACCGTACTTTACCTGTCATAGTCTTTTTGCTTTAATATAACGTGGCAAGTGGAGCAGGTGAGGGTACCCTCGCACGCGCCATAGCCCTCGATGTTCAGGTCGTTGTTCACGATCACATCGAGAAGCGTATCTCCCACTTTCGCCTCTGATTCTATTTTCTTGCCGTTGTGGAGGACAAATGTAACTTTCACCCTGAAATTTGACAATCGTTCCTGTTGATTATTCCAAAATTAAATTAATGTACAAAACTTATTTCAAAGCCGTATATCAAAAAATTTAACTTTTTTCAAAATACAAAAAATTTATGATGTAATTAATATAAATATAAGTTAAATAGTTAATAAAAGATTATTTCATCATTATTTGGAAAATTTGAACAGTCCCCTGCCAATGCTGTCTTTAAATAATAGTTAATTTAACAGTAAAAATGGTTTTGCATCACAACTCCAGTGTCGCTCATACCTAGATCAATGTACGTAATATATATTTTTTTAATCACCATCAGGCAACAGGGGATTGTTTTGTAGTCTTGGGCCAAAGGTTGATTAAAATTGCTTATAAAATTATACGCCTTTACGCTTCATTCCCAGAGTGTAGGCAATAATAAAATAGCATACATATTAATTGAAATTCTATTTTATTATAATTAATTCTTGTTACATTGGAACACATTGCTTATATGTCACACTTATGAAATTTAGGGTTTATTACGGTTAACACGCCAGGGTACTATTTTTTAAAACATTCAGATAAATATATTAACCAAATAGGCAGCCTAATTTTTGGTATAATATCAGACACGCTTAAAAATATGGCCATTATTTGACACAAAGAGCTCGGTATTAGACATTTATTTAAAGACATCATTCTAAAAAAGTGTAATAGTATATTTTCAATTAGTGGAGAAATACCCACACTTATCTTTAAAAACAAAATTGTGTAATCAATGTCAGGTGTAAATGGTGTAATGATACATCTAGCTACTAAATAAACACTTACTTTTCATCTTTCAACGCTTTAGCAGATGTAGACAGCGGCGCACGGCTTCCGAAATCACGAAAATTGTACCTAAATCCACTATTTAGGTTTCGTGTCCGTGGAATGGTGAAAGTTTTTAAAATATGTCTGAATATCATTGTTAGGAGGAGTTTTCTTCCAACGCTAAACGCTGAATCACTGTAAAATACCACTGTTGCCGAATGCTAAACGCTATCAAGAAAATATTAATGTTAATATTTGGCTATTAGAAATTCAATTGGCCCTGAATTAAATTCAATTTGTTGGTTATATAACGTTCCGTTACTTCAATTTCTTGATTCATACGTCACTCAGTTGTTCTAACTAATAATAAAATTTAAAATTGTATTGTATTAATATTATTGCATATTTTGTTCGAAATCATTTTGATTTATCTCTCTTCTATTTACTCGTTAATGAAATTAACATTTAAAACTAGTCACCTTTTGATTTTGTGTTCATTTAATTAAGAAGAAAATTGCGTTAATAGCAGCGTTTTACCTTACAATAAAACGCTTATTAAGCGAAATACCTTATTCGAAGCCTAAATTAATATTTGAGAGTGGCAACACTGTTTGTTGAATGACGTAACGGTTGCTGATTGGCTGACATTTCCCGCTCAATCCCCCCCATCACAGGTTTCCCTTGTCTACCACCAGGGGGCCGCAGCGCCTAAACGGGAAGCGAGGCCTCACCCATCATTGGATCTCAAAGATATATTTATTTAACCATATTATATGCAATAAAACACAGAAAGATGTGTATTTTACAACTTATGGATGTTAGTTGAACTACAAGTGAGTGAAAAAGAACGTGTTCAAAAATTATGTGCGGTTGCCATGCGGTTGCAAAAAATCTCCGCACAACCTGGCGCATAAGGTGAACGTGGTTTATTGCAAAGTTTAAAGTTACGCCAGGCAGAAATAAAAGTATAGGCTTCGAATAAGGTATTTCGCTTAATAAGCGTTTTATTGTAAGGTAAAACGCTGCTATTAAGCTTCAGTACCGTTATTCGAAGCCTAAATTAATATTTGAGATCTGTTTGTTATCGCCTGGTGGTTAGACGCCAATGTGATCTTTATACTTAGAGACAACTGAAAACTGTGACGCAAGTATTGAGTGCACCTGCACTAAACATAGTGAGTATTTGTACTCTATGAAAAACTGGAAATAACAAAAAGTACCTTTGTGATTATAGGACAATGGTACTGATTCACGTAAAGGTAAGACAAGGTTCATTGGAACAGAAACTACAATTTGTGAACAAAGAAAATATATTGATTATATAACATTTAACAAAATGTCTTATTTATTTAATCGACACCCTCCTACATGAAACATTTGTGAATAATTACGTTCACTTGACACGTTAGTTACTAGTTATTTCTGTATACAATATACATTTTGTAACATGACCTTATATTACTATTATTACATGATGATGAAAATTAATCTAGTAGTTGTATTAATGTAAGTACAGTGTTTTCAATATAACATGATGAATATAAAATTATCTGTTAGTTTTATCCATTGGATAACATGTAGATCGGTTAATTATCTACTGGATTAAAATAATTACTAATAATTGGAACAGAACTCGAATCAGAATTACATTGTCTTATTTCTCTGCAGTAAAATTTCTTAAAAGTATTTTGCGAGCGCCAGTTACCGCGAGCTAGAATTTCATCTAAAGGACAATCCTGGACCCAACTTTTCGAAGCTACTGCTGGACGCACGCTGCCGGGGCTGGCCCGAATGCCTGCCTCCAGGAGTACCTTTTTGACCCAGTTCGCGACAACTGTCCGCGACGCTGCCTTAGGGGCACCACATACAGTTAAAAACAATGAGTTGCTTTTACACATATTACGCCTGTCGGCTGAGAGTGAAATCACTTTGTTAATCCAGTATACTGAATCCAAATGTTTACACTCCTTATTTCTTAGTATTCGCCATCCCGACTGTCTATAAGTAGCAGTATCTGTTTTAGAACCGAAAATTGGCCAAAATGTGATATAATTATCGTCGACAAAACAATTATTAGGGCCAATAGCTAACAAGGTAAGGTCATGGACCCTGCGTCCCGAGCACAACAAAAGCAAGATTGCAGCCCTCTTGGAGCACTCGAATAGACTTTCTTCGTTAATGGGGTGGCTTTGTAAGCATCGTACTAGAACTTCGGTATCCCATATTGGGACTTTATTTGTCTTAGGATTCATATTAGAAATAGCTTTCAACGCATGCTTTACGAGCACATGCGAGCTTAAACTAATATCATGATTAGGATCGCAAAGTGTGACTATCGCGGATTTGTATACTAAAATAGTATTATAAGATAAGCTTTGAATTTGGTGCAAGTCTATCAGAAATCTAGCTAAATCAGAGCCAGAGGGGTTATATACGTTTACTTTAGATTTTTGGCACCACGAGCTCCATCTATTCCAGGCAGGTTGGTAAGTTTTAAGGGAGGATTCGCGCCAACTAGAACGTAAAATATTCTTTTGGTCTTGCGACCAATCTTTTACACTCTCAGCCCACCCCCACATTTCCACACCTCTATGGTCATTGCCTGGACCTCGGGCGGTGGACAGCCTGTGACTGTATCTATCAGTACTCGATCCAGGTTTCGAATAGTAAGCGGGGGGGCTATTGATCGATTTTTCAGATCGGGTCTCCAAAATACCTTTGGCCACCGTGGGGCTACTATTAAGTACGTCCCTGCCGAGGTGTTCAGGTGTGCTAACACTCGAGGGAGTAGGAATGGGGGGGGAAATAGCCAGGCCAGTTGGTAATCCCAGGTCTGGCTGAATGCATCGTGGAATTGGGCTTCCTGATCCGTTACATCTAGTGAGACGTAGTTGGGGACTACGTGAGCTGTCACAGAGGCAAATAGGTCTATGCAAGGAGTCCCCCATTTTGAAAATATAATTTCCGTTATCTCGGGAAGGAGATGCCATTCGGGTACGGGACATAAGCGAGACAATTGATCCGCTTCGGTGTTGAATCTCCCGGGGAGGTAATGAATTTCGATAAGAATGTTGTACAAGTCTAGGAGATAAAATATTTCGTAACAAAGATCCATCAAGGCGGTGGATCTCGTCCCGCCTTCGTTTCTCAAGTACGAGACTACAGTCTTGTTGTCGCTCTGAATCATTAACGATGAGTTGGATAGGTAAAGACAATGACCTCTTAAGGCGTATAGCACGGCCCGCATTTCTCGTTGGTTGGAGTGAATGTTTGTCTCCGCGCGAGACCATTTTCCCCAAATTCTCATGTTGTCTATCTGGGCGCCCCAAGCTACCTCCGACGCATCGGTCACCAGGTAATGGGACACTGGGGGATGATGAATACTCGAGTTGCTGTGGATATTGGCAAGCCACCAATTCAGTTCGATTAGAGCTTTTTGAGGAATCGGGAAGCGAAAACGGGGGTTCTGGTAAAGTAGGGACTGGCAGTGCTTTAACAAAGCTCGATGGTTCAGGCGCCCCCGTAAGACTGGGAAACTGGCAAAGTTTATAGAGCCCACAATGCTCTGGATTTCTTTTAGGTTTGCGGATTTTCGTTTCCATAGTACTTTTAACCTTTGCGTTAGATCGAAACATTTCCGTTTTGGAAGATATTTTAGGTTGGAATGCGGGTCCCAACAAATGCCCAAATACTCTATTGCCCTTTGAGGGCTTAAAATTGACTTTTCGTATTTTATCTGCCAGCCCAATTTCTGGAGAAGCTGCACAGTCTCCAGACCTTGCTTTTTTAACGCTTGAGGGCTCTGATTCGCTAACAGGAAGTCGTCGAGATAAACTAGGATGCGAATCCCTCTGTCTCTTAGGACTTGGGCTACCCAATTGGTTAATGTGGAGAACATTTTCGGAGCACAAGCCAACCCGAATGGGAGGCATGTCATTTGCATTAGTTTGCCATTGAAAATTAGTCTTAAGAAACGTTTGTGACTTGCGGCAACTGGCAGGTGGAAGTATGCATTTGCCAAGTCTATCTTTATGAGCCAGTCCGATGGCTGTAGGAAAGTGGGTATTCTGTGCATGTTCACAAGTCGGAATTTTTGAACGGGGAGATACCAGTTTAAGTTTTTCAAGTTGAAAATGGGGCGAAAGGATCCGTCGTTTTTGGGCTTCAAAAACATTGGGGAAATAAAGCTGGGGCTTCGGGCCGCAGGTTCCAACGCTCCCATTTTCATTAGTTTTTGAATCTCTAGGTCCATTTCCTTTGAGAAGGGGGTTTGTAAATTGCCCGAACTTGGCAAAACCAGTGGAGGTTTTATGACAAAAGGGATTCGAAACCCTTGAATCAGCTTTATCAAGATTGGAGGGGCTTGCAGAGACTCCCATTCCCTTACAAATTTTGATAGCTGACCCGCATGAAACGTGTTCAAGTCAGAATTTTCGTTTCGGAGGGTACTCCCTGCGCGGGACATTGTGACCTGAATTTCTACCCTGGCTACGGGGGGGTTGTTGATAAGGGCCTGGGTTTCGGAAACCTTTTGATCTACTAAGCTTCCCCTGAGGGTTTGTGGGTGGTCTTGGTGGGCGAAAAATATTCGGCCAGCCCATAGGACTAAAATTCTGAGCGCCTTGCGCAGGCGGAGGACCATAAGGTCTGGGCATAGCCATATAAAAGTTACTTTGATCATAAACGCCCTGCGGGGGCAGTTTTTGACTATAGTTCGTTTGACTAGGACCTGCTTGCGCACCAGGTTTAGTTTGGTTTAACGTGCGTGCCCAAAACACTTTAGAAACGCCGCCGTGTTTCTCAATAGACGCCGAAAACGCCTCTTTTTGGAAGAGATACTGAGAACTGGGCGGGATTTTTCGTAAGGTCTCTTTGAAAAATTTATCTCTAACTGAGCGTAGAATGGCGTCCCGTCTTTGCTGAATGAGATCAGCGCGATGCCCGCATGCTAATTGGAGAACATCATTAGAAATTTTTTGAAAGTTACCTTCAATAAAAACTTCTTTTAGCTTATCCTGTAAGGAGTCTGGGGACAACTCTGCCGTAGAACGAGACCACGACAACAGGGACTCAAAAGCGGAATCGGCTGCTTCACTTTGTTTTATGAGGGCCAGTGTTATCGAAGCAAAACCACGTTCAGTGACACTCAAATTCAAAAACTTATCAAAGGGCTTTATTTCTTCATTCGATTCTAGATCAGTAAAGGCTGGTTGGGAACAATATTGCTTTTGCACATCAGAATAACGAACACTTGACCAATTTTCGGAACCAAAATGGTGGATCGAGTTAATGAAACTAACGTGAGCGGTTGAGGATTTGGGTATTGCTGGTTCTTTTAAGACGGTGTTTAAAGACAATTTTAAAGCATTTACTGTTTCACCGGAAGTCGGTGGCTCCTCTGCATTATCGAAATATAATTCACCACTCACGTTAGCGTCAACTACGTCACCTATTTCAGATGAGGTTGCCAATGGAGCCATAGGGGCTGCCGATTGCCACATGTTCCCAACAAAATTTTTGATCTCACTGACCTGTTCAGATAAAAGGCGAATTGCCTTGCTGTAGTCGTTGGGCCGTCGTCGCTTACTTTTTCTTTCCGACTTTGACTTCCTGGCCTTCCTTTTTGAAAGCTTTTTGGACGGCGGCGCAGTCGGCGGCTGCTGCTGCGACGTAGTCGCGGCGGATGTCAGCTCTTCATCAGATTCTGATGATGAACTCGAGTTTGGACTTGAACTAGAGTCAGACATATTCTGTAAAAACAAAAATTTTATTAAATCTCGAACGGTAAAACCGTTAAATATTTTAAATTATTCAGTACTTACAGAAATTTCCCAATTTCTGTAGCGAACCGTACGTTTCGACAAACAGAACGCCAATGATGGGTGAGGCCTCGCTTCCCGTTTAGGCGCTGCGGCCCCCTGGTGGTAGACAAGGGAAACCTGTGATGGGGGGGATTGAGCGGGAAATGTCAGCCAATCAGCAACCGTTACGTCATTCAACAAACAGTGTTGCCACTCTCAAATATTAATTTAGGCTTCGAATAACGGTACTGAAGCTTAATACGACTACAATATGAAATGTCAAATAATCTATTTCATACACTTACAAAAACGTTCATTTACTGCACCATTTCTTTGTCTGCGACTCTGCGAACCTTGCGAGCAATTGTCAGTTGTCATTCTTGTCAGTCAAAATCAGTCAAATCAAATCCAAATCGTTTGTCGTGTTAGGATAAAATAGGTGTTTTTCATTATTATTCTTATTTCAATACATATGACACAGTAATTCTCGCTAAATAGTTGCACACCACCGTTTCAACATGTCTGAGCGGCTTAGGAGCACGCAGCAAGTATCTAATGAAGAAGTTATAGATGACTTGACGAAAGACTTGAAATCATCGCTTAGTACAGAAAATACTTCGGAGGAGTTTGTTATAAACCCTGGAACTTTCGCGGAGAACGTCAAACCTCCTTCTCAAAGTTCTACATTGGAAGATGGCAAGTTATTTGATGAATACATTTTGAACTATAGATACTCATATGGCCGCGCCTACCTTACCGTGAATACGGTTGCCATACGCGGTATCTAGTCCTGATAAATCAGGAATAAGGCCTTCGTAATCTTTAATAAGTATTCATTAACCGCGTCCGATCCTCTGAGGATCCTCTTTCCTATTAATTATATTTTAACAAGAATGGTTTTGATTGTTTCTTTCGAATTATTATTATCATTATTATTTTATTTTAGACAGGCAGTTGGCACTGATATGTCTAATTCCTTGATCACTGCACAAAATATCACACTAATTTAGAATGTTTGTCAAACTTATTGTTGAACTGGTTATCACTTTTAGAGTTCACAACATTAGAGGGTAATTTGTTCCACATTTTTATTATTCCCTAAAAAGTTTTTGCCGATATTTGTGTTGTGTTTTGTTGTTGCATGTTTAACCAAACCAAAAGCCAACAAAAGTACCCAAAGTTTTTAATATGCTGGTATTTGTTATACTACCAATCAAATGCCTGTGAATTTGTTGGCATAGTCTGCTACATTTGGCCCCAATGGGAATGATCAGTATTTATGAGATAAAAGTATTAAAATGACTACTGGTGCTAGTTTAGTAAATTCCATTCAATCATTACCCGTGTGGTTGTCGGGTTAGAATACTGCCACTCCGTGTCTTCCCGTGGCTGTCGTAAGAGACAGCTAAGGGAATAAAGGCGTATACTTAGTACTGTTAGGCGATGGGCTTGCAACCTGTCACTAATACACTGGTAAACATCTTAGCCTAAGTGTGCAAAATGTGGTTACAGAATTATCAACAAGTTTTTAGACTTGTTGGTAATTCTGTAGCTCTGCCTACCCCATTCTGGGAATAAAGGCGTGAGTTTATGTATGTATGTATGCATTCAATCATTATTTATAATTATAATATATGAAAGAAGAAACTGACTGACCGACTGATTGATAAATGTGCAGCCGCAAGTACTGGACCTCACAAACTTTCTCTTAGAATCAGTTGCAGTTTTAGGGTAGGGTGCGGCCAGGTGACTGCCCAGGGCACCATGTATAAAGTGGCGTCTGCGACTGGTTATTTCATTCTAGCACTTGCCTTTTTGTCGCATCGGTTTGAATGGCAGATTGCGGGTGCTGTAGAAATCTCGCCCAGGGTGCTGATAGTGCTGAATCCAGCACTGCTTATTATTAATAGGTTTTGTACGATATTAAAACTAAATTAGTATGAAGTATGATTGAAAATTTACAAATAATTTCAGGACCACAATTAGGTGCAGCAAATGCAGACAAAGAGCCAGACCTTGAAAAGGATCACGGAGATGAAGAGAGTGACTCCGACAGTATCGATGAGGAGGCTCTGAAGGATACAGAGGTAGACCTAACGGACGACCAGAAGGCCGAGCGCCAGCTTATCGCCGAGGAGCTAAAGACTGCAGGAAACCTGGCATTCAAGGATGGGCAGTTTGAGAGAAGCATTGAGAAATATACCGAAGGTAATAAGACAACGGCCACTCTTACGTTTCTTTCAATGATCTAAATCAGATTCAGATAACGATAGATACTATCATTCTCTTAGCAACCTTCAGAAAAACACAGGGATCTCAGGTTATAATGCTAACAACTTACTGTGTATAAATAATTAAAACTATGACAAAATTGAAAAAGAGATATATTTATTTGCAATTACACAACAACCCGTCCCAACATCACCATCGCTGTCATCGCGGAGGTGGGTCTCTGAGTTTCCCTAAAGTCGCCTTCAATAGAACTTGTGAACGATGTAAACAACCGTTTGACACATAACCTCAAATGTTAACCAAGTGTGTTTTTATGAAAAATAATGTACAATTGAATAGTTATTTCATCTTAAACTTAATATGAAAATAATGATCTAATGTGTAAATCATTGCAAAGAACTCACTTGATCTTTAAGTATGTGATTATCAAGTAATCGTGGTGAATTGGTTTGTTGATCATTTGCAAGTTCTATTAACAGCGACTTTACACTATCAGATGCTGAACCAAACGCACACTTGATCTATAAAGGCTATCTCATATCATCAACACAGGTTTCATGTTTATATCCGTGTCCCAGGTTTGAAGGTGTGTCCGCTGCAGTTCTCCCAGCAGCGAGCGGTACTCTACTGCAACCGCAGCGCTGCTAAGATGAAGCAGAAGAAATACGAGCGATCCATCAAGGACTGCTCGCGGGCCATCGAGCTGGACGACACATATGTCAAGGCTTACATCAGGTGGGCACGTGACTTCATTTTAATTACATACATTACATACATTAATTTATGGCCGTGTGGTTGCCGGCAGAATAGAATAGTACCACTCCATACCTTCCTGTGGAAGTCGTAAGAGACGACTAAGGGATTAAAGGCTTGTAGTATTTTTAGGCGATGGGCTTGCAACCTGTCACTCTCACTAATATACACATGATTTACATCTTAGCCTGTTTGTGCAAAATGTGGTTACAGAATTAACAACTGGCTGTTAAAGTTGTTGGTAATTCTGTAGTTCTGCCTACCCGACTCTGGGAATAAAGGCGTGAGCTTATGTATGTATGTTTCACAGAGGGGTAGGCAGAGACCACTTCTTTCCACTTGCTACGATTCACGCACACACGTCGGTTGCTGGTACTTAATATTCGGCCCTTTTCCAGCATTTCTCCGATTTGATTCGAAAAAGTACGCCTAGGGCGGCCCCTTCCACTCACTTTCGCTCTGTATATCTCTTTCGTCAATCTTCTTTCATTCATCCTTTCCAAATGACCATCGAAACATGCCTTTTTCAATCTTAGTCTTCTTCGTACATCTTCTTTTAGTCTACATTTCTCTCTGACTTTTTCATTCCTTACTCTATCAATCAGTTTCACACCACACATACTACGCAAAGAGCGCATTTCAACTGCATTTATAAAACTTTCATGCTTGTCCTGCCACACCCAACATTCACTACCTACATTTACTTACTACTCATTTTAATTAACATCTTTATTAGCATCACTTGTAACTAGCTAACCAACAATGTAAACAAATCTAGACGATTCTAACCTACTTCTAGCTATCGGATGTACTTGGCATGCTTATACTCTTATAGTACGGTCGGTCAAGAAAGTGGTTTACCAGTTTTGACAAAAGTTTCTGTGAGATCTAATTATCGCTAAGGTTGACACTTGTCACTGTTATAATTAGAGTTAGGACTTTTGGTGGCATTTGTGGTTATAGAATCCATGGAGTCGCTATTTCCTATTAATTACAATACATACCACTTTGATTTTGACCTTCAGTATTTTACTTCCAAAGTCATTAAGCCATTAAATTAATAGATAAATGCCAAATCAATTTAAATGAATTTTGGTATGGAGGTTATATCTGTAGCGAAAGCGTTACAAACAAGCAAATATTAGTAGGTATGGAATAACCGAACTAATATTGTATTTAGTTCATTTTGAAATATGACCACACTGAGGGTCAAAATCAAAGTGTCATATTTTAAAATAATTAGGAAATAGCGACTCCATGGATTCTATAACCAAAAATGCCACCAAAATCCTAACCCTAGTTATAATATTATTGCAAGGGAAAATCAAACTTGTTGTGTCATGACGTGCAAATGAACTTCAACCGTACCACATTTTTGGCCGACTGAACTATCAAGCTGGTATGATGATGGACACGGAAAGTGGACGTAGGAACTCCTCAATGGCTTGTAGTAGACCACTTGAGTTTGGATTCGTTTAGCTCGTTTTTAGGATTCCGTTCAAAAAAAAAACCGAATCCCTATAGGATCACTTGTGTGTCGGTCTGTCCGTCTGTCTGGCACAGCCAATTTATTCCAAAACTTTAGGACCGATTGAGTTGAAAATTGATGACACAAACACACAGTTGCAAATTTTTGGGAGACAAATTAGGAAATTAAAAAAATTATTTGCAAACCATACTGTGTCATATATCAAATGAAAGGGCTCATTATGAGGGTCTCAAATATATTTTTGTACTTATTGTAAAAAAAAAGTTTTTTTTCATGAAAGAAGACGAAAATTTACCACCTGATCTCCGAAACTATTGCTTGTAGATTACAGGAAAACTAATAAGAATTCGATAAAAAAAAAATGGGTATGTTCGGTACGGAAACATCTCCACACGAGTCCAAGCACTTGGTGGGTTTTTTAATTGCCAGTTCATCATCAGTGTTTCAATATTTACGGTTGGGAACTAATACATTTTGTCAAATTCATTCGCCGATACAAAGGTAACCCATTCCTAAACACTATTCGTCTTGTTCCAGGCGAGCCCAATGCTACGAAGCCACCGACAAGCTGGACGAGTGTCTGGCCGACTACAAAAAGATACTAGAGCTCGATCCCTCCCACAAAGAGGCTCGTATAGCCACCGTGCGCCTCCCCCCCATCATCGAGCAGAAAAACGAAAAACTCAAAACCGAAATGCTCGGGAAACTCAAAGACCTAGGCAACATGATTCTAAAACCCTTCGGCCTCTCCACAGAGAACTTCCAGCTGGAGCAAGACGGCGAATCAAAGGGATATAAAATTAATTTCAAACAATAGTTTAAGTTATGTGATATGAAACAATATAATATGCTCTTGATGTAGCGGTGGTTTTATTTTTTGGTCATTTAAGACTGCGCCAAGCGTACGTCGGATGTACAGTAGCGCCCTCATTTTTGTTACAAACTAAAGTATTTTCTTGAAATTGGACGATTTTTTTTGTAGCTACTTCAAATGAAAACAAAACTTCTAGGGTATGTCATATAGTTTAATAACAATTCATCTTCGAGTTATTAACTTAACGGAAAAGACCCACCTTTTCCCGTTAAGCGGACTACTCAAATGGTAATTGTTATTAAAGTTTGTTAAGTATCCCATAAATTGTGTTTTTACTTGCACTACAAAAACGTATCGTCTGATTGCAAGGAAATCCTTATTTAGTTAATTAAAAAACAATAAAAGTAATGAGGGCGCCACTGGACGCTCGGCGCAGTCTTAATTAGTATTGAGAGAAAATGGCGGTGCAGTTGCAGATGTAAGAAAGAGCGTGAAACGGAATCGGCTGTATAATAAAATACAGGATGACAGGAGGATTCATGAGCGAGATGGGGAACGATTGGAACACCGAACGAGTGCGCGTGTCCTAGCTGAAATACATATAACTATATTGTTATTTAATAAAACTAAATCCTGAAGATAAATTTTCATTACAAGGCACCAAATTTGTGTAATGGCATGTGCACTGCCAGGTTTTGGGCGGAAACGGATCCAGGTTTTCATTATAGTCGCGTTGTTCGAAGAAACCCAATTTGACAGATGTCAACGGCTTAAAAATATAACCTCAAAACATTTTGTACATTAACGGAACTGACACACGTTACTGACACGTCACAAATGTGGACCCAGCGTAACACTAAAAAATAGTACAGACGTAGTGAATAATCCTTTCCCATCGTTTTTTGTCGGATAAGTTCGTATTTAAGTACCTATGTATCTTTCTCAATTAGCTTCAGTACCCATCAATAAGCCAACTGAAAAAGCAAGATAAATACGAAACTATCCGACCAAAAG